>CAIGRN010073513.1:0-12337 GCA_903798345.1 Fraxinus anomala
ACCACGGTGAATCTCATTTTTTTTAATACTTGTACCACATACAATGTTGAACCACCTCCTTGAAAAGCTTGATGTGTTAAGAGGAAATGGATTAATTTTTTTCTTTTTTTCATGATGCCCCTCACAGGGAAGCATGAGTCAATTTATCTTCTAAGGCATGACGTGAAATTTTCATAATTAGTGGTAGTGAGACTTGAACTCCAAAGCTTAGAAGTTTTATCTGCTGTGATATCATGTTAAAACTACTTCATCAAAAATCTTAAACTATTAGAGAGCGGGATGCGAACTAAACACATGACATTTGCATGTTCTTATACTACGTCAAATTACCTGAACCTCATCATATTTTATCTTCGACGAATTCATTAACATACAAGCTTATTCAATTTTTTCATTCAAGGCTTTATACATATAATTGGTATAAATGGGTGACAGTGAAACTTGAATACAAGGCATTTGCCTGTTCATGACCATGTTGAAGTGTCGCATATAAAAATTTCAAGTTGTTGGAGGGAGAGTGACATTATCTATATATTTTGTCTTCAACATACAATTTCATTTTAACCATGTTCTCTCTTGGGAATGGCACACTGTTTTATATTAGCTGGAGACATGCTTGTTGATTACAGGTCCACCTAATAACTACGATTTATTGAGCATCAGTTATGAACTCCCTACCCCCAAAAAATAAACATAAATGTTAATAATAAGAAGAAAGAAAATAGATAAATGTAAAAAACACTGCAAAAAACTGGAAGACTTTAAAGCTAAAAACAAGGCCAGATTATATAGGCAAAAGATTTGGAAACTTTATAGGGTCAACAAATCGCTAGGTTCACCTAGCAGCTATGGTAGAGTCCTGCCGAACTCTAACAAGAGAATTAAGGAATGTAGTTTGGAGCAGGGGAATAATCAAATCGTCCTGAATCCATGTGCGTTATGATGTTTCTCTGGCTGAATCCTAGACATGTTTAAGAATAGAAGGGGAAGGATCGCTGCAAAATGGGAATGAAGAAATTTTTCATGTGATTGCTCCGTTGCCTGATATAGATGACTGTAGCTCGTTTAGTGTTTTTGAGAAATGTGGCATATCTTTTATTTTTCTAATTACCACCCATCTAATCTTTGCTTGGACCATTACTATCTTTGATACCGTCTGTCATGGCATCATAAATGAATCTTCAATATTAAATTAGTTTCTCTATATAATATTTATTATTCTTCCTTCTCACTATGCAGTACTCTCTGCCTCCCTTCTCTGGAAGAATTTTCAGACCTATACATTGGTAATGCGCCATAGTTCTTAATTATATTATTCTCACTTCTACCATGTATATTCTATAATCAACTGAAAAATGTTACCATTGTTGCAGACCAGGAAAATCTTCCCAACTGGCTTTAATGCTATCATAAGGTACTATATTATGATGTTGCCATTGCATTTCTTGTTGAACATTCGACGAGTTAAGCTTTATCTATCTCTGAACGAGTTTTTCTTTTGCTTCCTACGTGACAGTGCTGCAATGCTCTGCTTCTATTTTTACGTGGTGTTATCCGGAGGTAATCCTCCACCAAAGAAGATGAAGTCATCGGCTGCCGTCCCATCATAATTGAATTCTCGGTTTTGAAATAGGCTTTTTGCTGCTGTAGTGAAGTAGAGTCACTAGACATGTTACCTGATAGAAATGAATAATTCTTGATAATCGAGGTTAGGAATGTGAAAATATACCTTCAGATATTTTCCTGAATAATGTAATGTACTCAACATGGCAACATGTTAATTATTGATCATAACCTCCTTTGAATCTGTTGAGGCTAAAAAGTGTGGATTAATTCAAGTCAATTTTTAAAGCAAATAAAGAGAGAGTAAGGATTTTTGTTTATAATCACTCATACATTGCAAGAGTTTTATAGAAGGAGATTTTTTTTTTTTAAATCCCAAGGTGTCCTCCCCCTTCTAAAGATACCTTACACCCTTTTATAAGAAAAGAAAATTTAGTATCTTTCACGTTCATATCCTGTCAATCATCAGTGTCCAATTGAAAAAGTACATTATTGACACACCTTCATTGGTTATTGGGGTCGATTTCGTCAGTAATTAATTTGATTGGATATTTTAACAGTGTGCAAGAAATCTATAATCATTATATTTTCTTGAACCACGGTGTTATGAGCTGACCTTATAAAGTCAATCTCAAATTAGGATAAGCTAATGTATTTAACAATTGAATTTAATTAAGTCGTAGATCGGATGTTAACAGTTACCTCTCAAGTCAGTCCTTGCTCAAGTGACGGATTGACCTTTGACACGGTTGGCTCGCTTTTCCATGTTTCATTTTTAGTACAACAATAAATAGACTGGACGTGTCATTTTCTGCTTTTTATGAGTTGTCATGCACCTACGATGGCTTCCTTGGGAAGTTTTGCCCAAAACGACACCGTTTAAGAATTGTGGAATCTGGCCATTGATTTTCTCTCCATTTTTTTCCATCCAATGGTCCATGTTGCGCCTCTTCATCACCTATCTCTTTATATGCTTTTTTACCTTTTATTTTTACACTATTTACTCTCGATCTCTCTTCCAAAGAAGCAAAAGTTTTTTCACAACTTTTCTATTGAATTTTATTTATTTTCTGAGTGAGGTCATCAATTTCCAGGTATTCAAACAACTTGTCCCACCTCAAGTTGATATGCCTTAATGCTGATATGTGTTAATATTTGTATGATTATGATTTGCACTACCCAAATTGGATATTTTTCTTCTACCTTTAGGGGGTCTTCATAAATGTGCCTCAAAACATTTTTCCATTTTTCTCTTTTTTAAAGAGATGTCACAACTTGTTCACTCGAGACGATTTTAGAAGTATATTTTAGGTATATGTATTGAAGTTTTTGATTTCATGAAGTATTTTGGACGCAGAACAATATTTTAGGTCTTTTGCATCCATAGATTCGTGCCAGGTCATTCCCCGCTTGCAATGTGAGGGTCGACTTGGTTGGGGTCGTGGTAGTTTCTAAGTACATTAAGCTTAACATAATGTTATATTGTATAGTTCATTCTTCTCCTTCCCTGGCTCAAGTTGGATCCTTCTAGTTCGATAATACTTATGGTTGATCTTTGGAGGAATAGAAGCTCAATAGCTTATCGTTGGTTTACTTTAATCTAATGATCACAACATGCACAATTTTCTAAACGGGTATATATGAGCATGCACACGTGTATACATATATAAATAGATAGGTAGAGGGGCACCAAAAGTCTTTAAAGAAAAATACACGTGTGAAAAGCCATGTTTTGAGGAACTTTCTAAAATCCTTATTAATGATTTTAGTTGGAGAACATTTTAATCTAAGGCACTAATTAATTCACTCAATGTACCTTAATATTATTGTAAGTAAGAAAACCTATTTTTCCTCGACAAATAAGACAAAAAATGATAGACAACATCAACATAGTGTATCATAAGAAATTAAAGGCTCATTGTAAAAGTTAGCAAGGACAAAGACTCAAGGACCATAACGTAAGCATTAATGGGAACATAAATAAGGATTGCTCAAAAGTTGAACTTTATGTATATTTACAATTTTTAATGATCAAATTTAGAAACAATTGATACATTTGTTGCATATTATTATAGAATGAGAATGAAAAATATAATTGTTATTAAGTCTCACACAAGATATACAAATTCAAAATTGATAGCTTGATGTGATGGATAACAGTCATATTTTTCATTTTTATAGATGAAAAATGAGAAACAAACCGTAGTTTATTTATTTTGAGAGTAATGAATGTGTTTTAACTTAAAAACAAAAAACTTACAAGTAACTTTATTTTTGTCAAAGCTTAGCAAAACATGATCTTATTCTCGTCTTATGTGTCTCTTCTTAGGTTTCAATTACTTTAATTTCACCTTATCTTAAAGAGTATATAATATGTTATTCCACGATCTCACAATACTCTTTAATATACTTGAATTAATTGATACACATGCTCTCTCTCTCTCTCTCTCTCTCTCTCTCTCTCTCTCTCTCACACACACACACACACATAGAGTCATGTGCGTTAGACAAATGGAATGCCTTCACAAAAGAATGCAACTAAAGTATACACTATCTAACAAATACCGATTGATAAGTGCATTTTTGTGCACTTATTCATGTCATGGGTCTTAACGTCATTTTGCTTCATTTTAGTATTGGATTTTACTTAAGTTAGGTTAATTTTATCTTATTTCGATTTTGGACCCATTTCTAAGCAATTTGAAAAGAAAGAAGGATCAATTGGCCAATAGATTGAAGTTTGGGGATTAATATGCATTTGAATAAAAGTTGAAACACTAAAATTGAAGTAATTTGATATGGAAGACCAATATAGAAGAAAGAATGAAGAAAATGGCAAAAAGAAAATTCGAGATTTTTTTTTAACTAGGCAACCGCCCAGTTATATAAATTGGACGGCCACCTGAACCTTAACCTCAATTACCGGGGTTGCTTGATATGCCTCGGTAGCCACCCCGTTTATTATTAGGCGCCCGCTCAGGCCAAGTTGGGAATTTTTTTTTTTTTCTTTTCATAATTCAATTTCAATAAGGAAACTTCTGTTTGGGCCATGATAGACACGATTTTTGGAGATCTTTTGGGACTTTTTAGAGAGATATAAATACTAACTCTCAAAAAATAATTAGGGTGTGGAGAGTTAATTGCAAAAAGAGGCAAAGAACACATCAAGATCAAATCCAAAAAGTTCAAAATTGAATTCAAGGATTTTCGGGGTGATGAACAACATTAATACCTTTTGATTTCTTCTTCACAACATGTTAGGTCATATTTCTTTGTACTAGAAGAACGATGAATCTTGTAATATGAATTTTTTAATATTTAGTTTTACATATTTGACATTGAAAATGCGTTTTGGATATTGGATGATTTATATGATTTTATTTTCTCCATAATTACTGTGCACGGTAGTTGTGTGAATGTGGTTGCCTATTTTATGCATTCGAAAGAAGGAAAATATGTTCGACGTGGTGTAAATTGACATAGAGTCCGATAGGAAATATAAAAATACTGCTATACTTTATATGAATCTTTAAGTGTTTATAAAAATTCATACACTCTTGTATGTTAGCATTCATCATATAAATATAAGTTGGTTAATATATGAAAGTAGAACATTACTTGAGATATATTATTAAATAAAAGAGGAACATTGATTCATCAAAATTTAATCTTGTTGTCAAAGTGTAGAATTAAGGTTTAAAATGATTATTCCATGAGAATTCAGGATCCTAGTGCGTTTTTTGTCATTTATTAAACACATTAATTTGCATTTAGCATAATTTGCATTTAGTTTAGTTAATTTACTCATAATTGTATAAGTAGATTAATTTATTCATAATTTTGCCACAAACACATCATATTATTCTTGTTTCGGTTAAAATCACAATAATTAAAATTGAAGTAATCAATCTCTGTAGGACGATACTTAAACTTAAAATTCACTTTATTATTTATTAACGAATTATATATTTGCGGTAGTTTTAATTTAAAATATACTTTTGGTGAGCACCGATCATTCAATCCGTATGATTACCATGTTAGACTATGTTCCATGATCAGAAAGAGATGAGGAATGACAACAACATGATTCAATAAAGTCAAATTCTACTAAAGCTGGATTTGAAAAAATTGGCCTTCATGTGACAATTACACGGTTTTGCCAAACATTTTGGACATATCAACACGTATTTTAAAAAATGTATGAAATTGTACGGAGTTTGATGAAAATGATATTGTACAATATTGAACGAAATAGTACAGAAATTTACAAAAATACGTACAATACTAAACGATATTGTACAAAAAAAAAATGGTACAATTGTGCATCATTCCTTACACTCTACTACGTAGCATCATTTAATTGGACAGTAAAAGCAATTATTTTCAACCAATCTTGTTTTAATAACACATCAAATATTGTCAATAATATAAAGAGGGAGGGTACAAACAGCTTAATTCAAAAAAGTATGGTAAGATATAATATATATCTTCTTTTTATCCGACTCAACGTATGAAATTGATTTGAAAATCCACATTTGTGCAGCCAATCAAAAGCTACAAATTACATGGGTTCACTAACGTCGTTGACATAGTATTGCTGGTGCAATTATTGTGTACCAAGCATTTTTTAGTAGCAAATGAATATAATTTTGTTAAATAACTAAAAATATTACTCCATCCCATAAATATAGTCATATTTTTCTTTTTTTATTTATCCCAAACTATAGTCATATTTTTTATTTGAGACTGTAGTTAATATATTAATTCCTTAATATATCCATATTTAATGTGTTTGTTATCACAAATATAAACCACTTCATCATTCAATTATAGTTTGAACAATAACGTAGAACAAAAAATTTCATTTTCCATGACATTTATTCATTTGTATTTCTATTAGATGACTTTAAAATATTAATTACATAGATTCTTGAAATAAACAATGACTAGTACCAAGTGTTGACATATGGTTGATTAATGATTATAACAAAAAAAGTTAATCTTATTTATTAATAAGTTGAATTCAAGTGATTATAGTTTTTCAAAACACGAAATGAAAAATTGATCGATGGTTATCAAAAGATTAAAAGCTATCATCACCAATCGGATTCATGAAGAAAGTAAAGATCGAAGTCACACATTCAAGAACTTAAGAGCCAAATTTCAAAACGAAATCAAAAACTTGATTTCTTAGATAAAATGTAAATGTACTAATACTTTGATATTTGATAATGAATGCATAAGTTCAAGATCCTTTTATGCAATAAAAATAATTTTGTGCATTAAATGTCATTCGAATACAATGATTTAATCAAATGAAAAAAATGAATTTTAAAAATGATATTTGGACTTGAAAATTACTTTTATCTGGAAAATGTAGTTAAAAATACTCTTCAAAAGTCTATGTATTTCAAAACCTAATGAGGTTAAAACGTAAAAAATGTCGAACTGCCCGGCGATCGACTAGAAATTTTTAACAGTCCAAAGTTTGATCGTTCTGACATCTGATTTTTTCTGTACAAACAGTTATATTGGTCATTCGGACAAGATACGATCGATCAGACGGGGTCATCCGAAATCCCAGAATTTTTGACGTTTTGAACTCTATAAATACCTCTAATTTTTGCATTAAAAAAATATTTTTCGAAAGTATTAAAGTGAGATATAGTTTTAGAGAATTCTTTAAGCTTATATTTGCAATCATTTCATTTTTTTTTTTTTATAACAAAAACTTTGATTATTGAATTAAACTCCTTGAATCATTTCTCTAATCAAAGTTTTTTTTTATCTCTCTTTGTGCTTAAATTATTTGTATCAATTTTAAAAGAGAGATATTTTTGATTAAGATATTTCCATTTACACTGGATAAACATTTCCACTTCTTCATATTGAAAACTTTGATTGATAGAATCAAATTTGTAAGATCATCATATTCATCAAAGTTTCTCATTTATCTCTTAATACTTAATTTATTGTAATCATTCATTAAAATAGAAAAAGATTTTGAAAAGATTTTGAACTAAAATTGCATTTGATTCTTCTTCATTTTCTTATTGAAAAATTTGATTGGTTGAATCTAATTTTTAACTATCATATTTATCAAAAAAATTCATTTAACACTCGAGCTATCATTTATTGTTATTCATTGAAGCGTTGACTCTCTTAGTACTTAACTTATGTGTATTATTTATCAAGAGAAGAATTTCATTGTAAGATCACTATGATAAAGTGTGGGCCATGTTGAAGTCATATAAAGATCAACATTATATAGAATTGATACTCCTTATTGTAAGTTACCATATGAGTCATATTGACGTAAAACTCAATAATGTGGATCGTGTTGAGGTCCCGTTAAAGCTCAATAGTGGGTCGTGTTAATGTCTCGTAAAGTTCAACATTGTATAAGGATCAGTGATATTTGTTTGTAAGTCATCGGAAGCGTTGTAAAGTGTTAAATTGCATCATAATTCAATCAACATGGTGAAAAGGCTTTACTCGTGCCCGAGAGCTTGGTAACGAAAGACGAAGATCATTATTTCGGATCAAACTTCCACAATTATATTGTTTGCATCTTCTCTCTCTTTTACTTATTGCTTTTATATTTATGCATATTATTTGAATTAATATATTTAGTATTTACTTGCTTGAATTTAAATTAATTTTTCGAAAAAAAATCCCCACTTAATTAGATATTATTGGACTATCACCAATAATATTTTAATTACCTTGACTATTGAATGCATAATTTAATTAACTTGAATATTGATTACATTTATGTACGGTATATTAGGAAAAATGATAGTAAAAATTTATTATTTTAACTATATTAACTATTTTTTAAAGTTTGTGAGAAAAAGAAATATGACTACCTTTATGAGATGAATGGGTTAATATTCTAATTTAGTAAGTTAGACTAGACAGTTTGATTAAGAATCAGGTAGAAAAAAATAATTTATATCATATCGTCTAGTTTATAAATCGTACCTAACACACAAAAACGATATGGTTGGTTTGCAGTAGGCTAAACACGACAACTCCCACATGAATTTGTTATATATTGCGCTTCTTTAATCTTGTTCAAACAATTTTGCTTGTATCAAATGGCCGATAGACTGACGAAATGCAAATTGGTGAACAAGGATACTTTAAATTGACCACCCATTTTGAAGAGATTTTGGGGGCGGAATCAAATCATTGTATTATAACAAAGTTGTTGTTAACCTTAATTAAATGAAATGATATAATGTTGTCTAGTGTTATGATCCGACACAAATCTTTGAGTAGTGGATATTAAGCATTAGATTAGACAATTTGATTAAGAATCACATAGAAAAATATAATAATTTCTATTATAACGTCTACTTTATAAATTTTACCTAACACACAATATCGATATGTTTGGTTTGCAATAGGCTAAATATTGCTTGAAACCCGCAAGCATACGAGATCGTTGTACAAATAATAAGATTTGTAAGTTAAAAGTATTGTTCCCACTAGGAATAAGATCTAATTTTTAGTTCAATAGCTATTATTAAATTTGAAGTGTGGTGATATCAAAAGAGTTGTGATTTGTTTGTTATTTATCATATTCTACTTGAAGAAAACGATTAAAAATTATTAAATCTAATGTAAATGTTTGTATTGGATTCATCTATCCCCCTATTTCCATCTATTTCAATTTTGAATAATTATTATATTCAATACATGCATTTTTGACAACCCATAAAGCTAATATATCAAATGCTATTTTTCAAGATACATCAACATATGACTAACACAAGATAATCCTATTTTTAGTCCGAATTTATATGAAAGTCATGCATTTAGTTTAGACTATCAATAAAATTACATGTATGAGAGAGATTATTCATAATTCTAACTACACATGTTAATTTTACTGCGTTCTGAACTCATTGTGAGTATTCGTACACTACAACAAACAACTAACTACTTAATTGGTGATCAAATAATAAGTAGCGCAATGCGTATGTAAAATTAATTAAACAATAACACGAAATTCCTAAATAAAAATCTTGAATTGAAATAAATGAAAATATGGTTCTAAGATTCATCCAATACAATTGAAAAATTTAGCCAACCATTATAATTATTAAATTATACAAGAAATATTGAAAAGACATCACTAGCATCGAGAAATAATGAAGAAGGTGGAGAAATCCAATTTCTTGGCCTGAATTTTGACTTTGGATTAAGGATTTTCAATAAACTTGTATAATTTGCCTTTGATTGATGATTGTACCTAGTTCTTTGCCTCCAAAATACATAGAATATGTGAATTTTAGGGGTAAGGGAGGCCTCCACGTTTTAGACGGCTTATGGTATATATATATATATATATATATATATATATGATTGCATACCAAAAGGAGGGATGATAAAAAAATTCGACAAACCTGATACCATCGGGGTCTGGCCCCGAACAGGGCGGGGATAACCTGCTTAATCGGGTATCGGGGCGGAGACAAGTAATGGCCCCCTGGCCACGCCCCGTTTAACTTTTTAATTTTTTTTTCTTTGAATTTAATACTTTAAATTGAAAATTTCATTAGTTCTAATATAAAATGGTAACTAAAATTATTTGTTTAAGTCTAATGAATAGGGGTAATAAAAATAAATTATCAAAAACTAAAAAAAAAAAAATTAAACGAGGTAATAAATGAGGTAAGGACTCTGCCCCGCCTTGCCCCACTTTAAACGAGTAACAGGGAAGGGTGGGGAATTGCTTGGCAAGGCGGTCCCCCGCCCCGTTACCATCTCTAACGAAAAGTTTTCTAAAACAAAATAAGGAAACACAATTTTTTCCCGAAATTTGAACCATACGTACGCATGGTTCATTTGGGGGCGTACACACAATAGATTCCAACGAGCCTCAGCCAACCCAAATAAGGTTTGAGGGTACACATAGGCCACGCATGATATTGCCATTTTTGGACCAAACTGAATATTGGTCTCTGAATTTTCTCAAGTGTATTTTGGTCATTTTCGATAATTTTTTCATCCCATTAACTTCTCTTCACCACCAATTGACTCTCTACATTCTTGAATCACCGTCTTATAGTCCGATGCAACTATTGAATTATTGCATTTTAGTCCCCATAGTTTAGATTTCACAATTTTTCTCTATTTTTCGCTTGTTTTCTCCAATTTTTCATCAAATAATGAGTTTTACCTATTAGACACAATATAACACATATTAAACTATATTTCACCAAAAGAATTACAAAATGTTATTATTTAAAGTCTCGAATAAGTATGTAAAATACACTTATTACTAAATATGACAACTCCACATATGAATTTTGTTATATATTGCGCTTCTTTAATCATGTTCAATCAAATTCGCTCGTATCATGTGGTTGATGCACCGACGAAATGCAAATTGGTGAACAAGGATACTTTAAATTGACCACCCATTTTGAAGAGATTTTGGGCAGAATCAAACATTGTATTATTACAAAGTTGTGGTTAACCTTAATTAAATGAAATGATAGCCCTGTTTGACAATCATTATTCTCAAACTCTTTTTTTATATATTTATTTTTAACCACACACGTATACACTAAAATATTTTGCACATAAATCTAAAACGTTTTCCTACTTTTTAACTATAATTTGTCTTTAAAATTACTATTCAAAACTCAATATTCCTCAAATAATGATTGTCAAATAGGGGCATAATGTTGTCTAGAGTTACGATCCAACACAAATCTTCGATTAGTGGATATTAAGCATTGCTAAACAATTTTTTCTATACGTAATAATAGATTTCCATATCTCGAAATGTTGTATATTTTCAACATATATGGGGCCACACGTTGTATATTAAAATGTGTGGTGCTATTATTTAAAGGATATTAGTCAATTAAAGTGATATGTTAAAGATGTATCGTGACTAATGTGTATTAGATTTCATGGAATTATAGTGTTGAGATCGGAGTGTTGTTTTAAATTGATGAATGGTCAATTTGAAGCAAGCAACTGAAAGATAGTGACTATTCAGTTACTGCCATTATTTTATATGGTTGTGGTCCCTATTTGTTGGTATTCTTGAGATTCTCTACATCCCCATCAACAGATAGTAAAATTGAAAAGAAGATTACTAATCTTTGGCAATCAATCAAATATCTATTGATCAATGTACGCTTCTGCTTATATCTTATTGTTTTCATTGATTTCAATATAGATGGATTATATGCATGTGATTAAGGTTTGATAAAGTATATGGATTGATAATCCCTTTTCACTATTCTATCACAAAAAACAAAGCACAAATCAAGCGAAAATGAGAAAGATCTAAAAACAAGAATAATATAGAATAGTTACAAGTTGCATATATATGTTAGATTTCGTTGTAAAGAATAATGAAACAAGTGTTTCATTCTAAAATTGGCATAAATGCACTAAGAGGATTGACATTAATTATATTCTAAAACAGGAAAAAGATAATGAGAAATGACAACCATAAGCATTGCTTGCCTCTAACAAACAAAAATGGACCATAAACATGTCTTGCAACATGACAACTTGGTTTCAAACACTATAGACTTGCTTAAAAGTTGTGTCTGTTAAGGGATAAAATTTCACATCGAATAAAGATGAAAACACAGACCAATTTATAATAGTTTGTGCTACTCCTCTTAACAAGGTTGACTTTTTAATATGAAACCCCAAATCTTAATATTATCTTACCTTTATGCTTTGGTCGTGCCTTACTATAGAGGATAGTGTTGTCCTAACAAATTATAGTTTCAGA
>CAIGRN010073530.1:0-10214 GCA_903798345.1 Fraxinus anomala
ATGTTTGAAAGATGTTATTTTTATGAGTTCAATCATAAAATTTAAACTTATAAATTCATTATTTTTGAAATAGATAAAAAAAATATTATCATAAATTATTATTTACTTAAAAAGCCAATAAAATCCTTTAGCAAGTAAGTTACTAATTTTTTAAAAAACACAAAGCGGCCTTTCATTCGCTTGGTTCATTAAAAAATGGATTAAAAATAATATATTCTAGGTGAAAAAAAGTAATTTTTTTTATTATATTAGATGGACGGTTCAATTTGATTTTTAGCGGATTTTAACAATCAAAATCTAAGCCAAACCATTAGGTTCAGTTCTGAAACAGTCGAAACCTTACCCAAACTAACAGTCTCAAATTTGCGAGTTCGATTCTGTTTAGTGGACTGAACTTTTTTTTTTTAATCAGTCTGAGGAAGGGCAGAAGTATTTCAATTCGATGACTTAAAAGTTTTCTGTTAGAACCAGAAGAAGAGCAATATTCATGCATGGTTGATCTTTTGGGTCAAGCAAGAAAATTCAGTGAAGCAGAGAGACTTATTGAGTCAATGCCATATAATCCTGGCATTGTTGTTTGGGCTTCATAGCTTAGAATGCGTGTTTAACATAGAGCCAGCATTCAGATTATATAAATGAAATCAGTTGCGGTCGATGCCACAGAGCATGGATTGAAAACTCCGTATTAATCAATGAGTGCAAAGGCAAAAGTATTCGAGTTGGTTCCCCTTACAATTTTGAGAAAATAATGTGCTCAACCTGACAACTCTTTCTGCCTAAGAAAAACAAAATCTCGGAGATTACATGTTTGAATCGAATCGTACAACATTAGTAGTATGATCTGAGGTGGAAAAATTGTATGAACTCTCGGTTGCAGATTGCTCGAAGTTTTTTGTTGCAGCTTCATTTTCATCTAAGCCTGTCTGGATGAAAAACAAGTCGAGCTCCTCATTTTTGCCTGGACATATGAAATTACCTGTAAAAATTACAAGACCAGTACTCGACACTCTTGCTAAATTCAGAAGAGTCTTGTTCATGTACTTGGGAGACAAATAATCAAAAGCATCCGATATAACAACTAGGGAAAATGATTTAGAGCATCTTCAAGAGACTCTTTAAACATGAGATGTTCTCTATTTTAAAAAGTCTTTAATATTTAAAATTATGCTCCAAGAGGCTTTTTAAATTAACATTTTAATTATTCACTCTTTATAATTTAATGCATTCAAAGTGTTTCAATTTTCAATATAGGAAAACAATAAAATAATCTAAAGAAAAGCTAGTTAAAATAAAAGATAAACAAAAATAATAAATATTTTTGGTAGTAGTAAAATTAAGTGTTAAATATAAAGAGATTGTTGGATATTTCAAAATTTAACTCTCTAAATCTATAGATGATCTCCAAATGATAGAATATGCTCTTTAAAAATAGGGAATCAATTGGGGATGCTCTTAGCCTGATATGGTAAGGGGAACTTAGTATCAGCTACGCGCACTATGCCCTTATGAACTAGACTTTTGCAATTTTTATCGGCGTCTTCTAGATCATACGGTTCAACACCCCATGCTTCCGTTTCTTGTTTTAAGAATTTCGAGACCACTGAACAGGTATCGGGTCCAATGTGCAAAACTTTGCGAATACTGTCACCATATGCTGCCTTTAAATATGGCATTGTCCTCTGAACTTCTGGTGTGCATGTGAAATCACCTATAAATGTAAAATTAGTGCACAGTTTGGCTCGGATTCTATCGTACCACAGATAAGTGTTATTAGTAATGAGTTCAAAGCTTTACACCTTCAATCCTAGCAAGTGATTCCTTGACCCTAGCTCCACCTACATTGAGAATGATGACGAATCAGTTGATACATAAGAATGAAACGCATAGGGAGTACGTAGCCAGGATTGTGTAGTATAGTTCAATATTTTTAGCTTCTTTTTTATAGTTAATATTGTCAAGTGCTAGCCAATCCTTGTTATAAACACGTACTTGGTAATTTTGAAACTATGAAATAAGGAGAAATGAAAATATAATATGTTCCAAATGCTAGGAGGGGAGTCCTACAATAAAATACATACATGAGCCACACAGAGTATACCCAATAAAGATGATCAAGCACTGAAAATTGTAGTAATATAGAAGCATTTCAGAATTTGAAACAGCAGTAAATAATCTAGTATAACTTTAATCTGAAAGCTAATGTTGCAACTACCAGGAACATGAGGGTTTTGGATAATAATCGATGGGAACATGAGGGTTTTGGATGAAAACTTCACCCCAAACTTGCAGTGCCAATACCGCGCTAGTCGAACTTGTTAACCTTCGCGACATGAGTAAAACAATGTGGCGCCCCAGAAAAATTCACGTGGTGCAAAATAATTAAGTAGATAAAATTTTGGTTGCAGTTTAGTAATTTGAACAATTTGATTCAGAACAATGAGTCAATTGAGCAGAAATAGCATAAACAAAAATCTTATTTATTTCTGATCAGATTCTTGAACACGAGTTATATTTATTAAACATGGATTAACGTGGATAACAACACAAAATTCTTTCCGGAGAATAGCAATTGATCTTGAATGGCGACGTAAAATAGCAAGAGAAAAATATAATTTCAAACAAGAGTGAATGGTGAAAGAAACCTTGATGGGAACAAAACCTCGGATCAAACAAAGAAAAGGATAAGAGTGTAGATCTGTTTGTAGGATCATGGATCTAAAAGTCTCGAGATGTATGCTTCAATGTGTAAATGCTGGTCATGGACTAACGGTATCGCACAAGTTGGTTGGGAAAGAATAGGAAGATAGACGAATGCACGTCATTTTAAGAATATTAATTCTTACAAATGACGTGTGTCTTCAATCATATCTTGTGCCTATCTTTTTATTTGAATAATGATAGTCTAGATGACAATTAAGCGAATATATCATGCTAATTTGCGAAATACACTAACAAGTACATAAATCGACCACGTAGAGTCAAAATGTGTTGAACTGCCACTAGCGTGACGCAACCTTGGATGTATCTGGTTCTGGCTATAGCGGCGTGGCCTATATTTTTAAAAACCAATCCTACACAAATTTATGCAACCCAAGACACCAGTTTACACTCTACAACTGCCTAGGATTCTCGAATAGAGGGAGTACAGATTAGCACTAGATAATGTGTTTGGCAGAAATTTAATTTTCAGTACATTTACAATAAAACTGGAGAGTGATTCTCCCTATCCGAAAAAGAAATAAATATAACCATATAAAACCATTCTCGTCTTATCGTGGTTTTCTGTATATAGTCAAATGCAAGTGGTACGAAAACCATTCTCATTTAGACATGCCATAGCGGGAAACAACCTTCTAGAATTTAAAAGCTACTGAAACATCTCGCAAGACTCGAGAGTCCCATCTGTTATTACTCTCATGGAAGCACAGCTTTGATCAGTAACTACTCTCCACAAACACGTTGCCTTTTCTTTTCGCGGCACATAAAAAGGTTAATAATTTCATGAGCCTGTGATTCTCCTCAGTGATTGAGGATTATGATTCTGGAGAGAAGATGGCAGCCTTAACTGCAACTTCATATTTTCAGGTATATGGGCATATTATTGCTCGACTGCTATCCTGTTATCTTCAGTGTGGGACGGTCTCCATTTCCGATTAAAGACGTCCCTTTCTACTACTTGCCGAGGCCATAACTTCTCATCGATTACCTTGAGCAATTCTTGCAAGCCTACTCCAGTTACTGCAGATGTTTTGACACAATCAATGGATTCTTGTTGAGATCGAGAACCTTTAGCAGCAGTCCTCCAGTCCCAAGAGACCTCTTTTAGTTGACCATCTGTAGTCTTGCATCCCACAGAGCAACTTTCGTCGCTGACCCATAAGTTTTCTTCTTCGTCATTGGAGATCCAACCATCGGAGTGATCACTTGGCTTATCATGAATGACCTCTTCAATAGCCTTCTCATCTTCATCGTGTACATCAACATCCTTCCCAGACAACTGGTCAAATGCAATGTCATTGTCTTCACCTGAGGAACTACTGACGTAATCTTCACCATTAGTTTTACTTTCATCAAATTCATCTTCTTGAAGATCAACCTACGAAAAATTTTGGGACAAAGAATCAATGCATCTTTACTATAGCCTCATCATTTCCAATCTTTCCTATATCATTTTCCAGGATATAATTTTCCTACTAAATTAATGACATATTTTTCTTATTTCCTTTCTTTTAATTATTTTTTGTGCATTGGGAGAGGGATTTGAGTTCTTTTGTNGGGGGGGGGGGGTACCTTATTCCAAACTTCAATCATATTCTGAAGCTTATCCTCAGACACTCCTATCTTCCCAAGAACTTGCAACACAGTTTCCCGATGTTCATCAAGATTTTGTGCACTGGAGTCCAGCACGTGCTGCAAAAGTTATATATACAGAATTTCAGTCATTTTTGCAGGGAGTGACACAGAGGAAGGACAAACACAGTGTCATAGATGTATGATAACTAAATCTGGAATGAGGCCTCACGAGCTAGGATTTAGTCTTAGATTCTTATTACGTTGTACTCCCTGTTTATAGATGGGATAATTTCTTTTCTATTTTGTTAGCTTGAGGGAAGGCATAACCCCCTCCTAAGTTTGTACTACTTTATTTATGCTGTTAATAAAATATGCCACCATGTGTGGTTTTAATTACAAAAAAAATAGGAAAAACGTTAAGAACATACCACAAGAAGGTCAGCTTCAACCACCTCTTCCAATGTTGCATGAAATGCTTCTATTAGCTGCCAAAAAAAAAAAACTTGGTCATTTTGAGGCTAAAGTGTCAATAGTTAAGAAAGATCTGCCATATAACTTTTAGATACCTGAACAGGCAAATCTGATATAAATCCAACAGTATCACTGAGAAGCACTTTCCTCCTGAGCATCAATAATATAATCAAATGACCAGACGAGCAAATATAAATTACGGGTAGAAAAGGCCGAGAAAAAGTGTTCATATTCTTTTTCTTAACCAAGAACTAGCATTACCCTGATGGAAGAATGACACTGCTCAACTTCGGATCAACTGTTGCAAATAATCTGCCAAAGGAGTTTATGTAAGAGTGCAAAAACAATTTACATGTAGAGAGTGATGAATATCGTATCAGATGTGTGTATGTGTAAAGAGATAACGCCAAAACTGAAGCATTATTAAGAATTGGTTTTGAAATGATTCGCTACCATACCGATCGTCACAGTAAAGATATTTGTTTGAGAGTGCGCTAACTAATGTAGACTTCCCCTGGTGAAAAATTAGAAAAAAGAGAGAGAAAATAAGCCTATTTGAATAGGAGCAAATTTACAATGAAAAATAAAAG
Source organism: Fraxinus anomala (assembly GCA_903798345.1). Taxonomy (NCBI): domain Eukaryota; kingdom Viridiplantae; phylum Streptophyta; class Magnoliopsida; order Lamiales; family Oleaceae; genus Fraxinus; species Fraxinus anomala. The sequence goes on from CAIGRN010073530.1 coordinate 5,355, forward strand.
AGAAATGATATTCATCACTATTGGTGTTAAGCACGAGTCTCGGTGCCAATTACATGACATTAAATGATATATTCATTTAAATGCAAAGTAACATAACACATTTAATTGAACCTATAAAGTGTAGCCGCCTATACTGGTGCTCAAGCACCAACGGTGTTAGATAGCATTATTCAAAATAAAATGAGTATAAGTCACCTACAGCATTTGTATAACCAACTACTGCAACAGTAGCAATTTCTTTTCCTTGCGAGTCTTTTTGTCTCTTGCGAGCAGCCCGTTGCAAAGCTCTTGTCCTTCTAACTTCTTTAATTTCAGATAACAACTGTTTTCGTCGTTCCAAGATTCTAAAAAATTAAAGTACCCAATAAGCGATATATTTATACATGTGCAAGTCCAAAGGTTCACAAATAGAGATTTTATCCACAAAAATGTACAATAACTGGTGGGCTTTTGATTCACACGGAATGACAAATTTCCCGGAAGACACCTTAACTTAAGCAACGGTCACCCATCCCACAATAACGCATTATATATTATGTATTTCAACCTTGAGGTTCATCTTAAAAGGTCACCCTTATTAAGTGGAGTAGCTTAAGTCTTTATATGTTGTGTTTATTTCATGTTTATTTGATATGGAATTATCCCTTAACATGTCCTCGCAAGATCGTTTTCATTTGAGCAGATCAATCTTAAAATCTATATGTTCATTTAAGTTCTAATCGTATCAAATTCATCTTAAAATGTCAACTTTATTAAGAGAAGTAACTTAAGCCCTTGTATGTCGTATATTTATTTCATGTTTATTCAATGTGTGATTCATCCCTTGAGAATAAGATAATACTAACAAGCTAAAATAAAGGCCTATTGAAACTTTACTGATCTCATTGACAACCTTTAACTGAAAGAACTCAGACACATATAAGGTAAAATTTCAGTCCTTACATGCCTACCATACGAAAACTGATACAAGATAATTGATCTGGCACATACATGAACAAGCTTCTTACTAGAATTCATCTTCATATAGAAAAGTTACACATTTACCTCCTATATTGAAAATGCTTATAAGTGAAAAACAGGGAATAATGAAATATAACCATATGTTGCAGTCAATAATTTGCTTTAAGTTCCAATAATCAAGTCCATATCATAGGAAAAATAACCATCTAATAACAAAACATGCGAATAATCCCCAAAAATTTCAGAATAATAATTCATGCATGTTTATTAGCAATTGCAAACCTTCGTCGTTGAAGCTGAAGTTCAGTTTCTCCGGCACCACTGATAAAACCACGTCCTCCACTTCCTCTCCTGCAATTATTATTGTGTGCATGAGAAACCCCTAAATTGAGCAATCCTAGTTCCTTCTTAAACCTCTTTTTTAGCTCCATAAATCTTCCTAAACCTACACATTACTTGAAAAGAGAATTTGGCATGCAAACCAGAAATAATTCCTTAAAATAACGTATTTTCCCAGAAGCAGTTGAGAACTTCACCAATGGGAACATCATGCAAATACTCACCCTCTGGCACTAACAACTTCTGCTTCCCCAATCCCACCAAAGGTATAACGCCCATCAGATCCACGCACACGAACAAGCCTGCTCCTCTTGTACATTAGAGCTGCTAACTCAGCCTGTATGTTGATAAAGGATATAAAATATTTTTAGCCCTTTAATACCATAAATTTGCCCAAATAAAAGGAATGCAATGAAATTGCAGATAACCTGTAGTTTTGCTTCCTTTGTCTGAGCGTGAGCATTAAATATCTCTATTATGAGGCCTACACGATCCAAAACAGGTTTGCCCCAGGCCCTCTGTGAAAGAATGTATACAAGAAATAAATACAACCATTAACATCCAGGAAAGTCCATAACAAAGAAGGTAAAAGAACATGAAATTATTCATGAAAGCAACCAATCTAGTAAACTTGCCTCCAAATTTCTCTGCTGAATACCAGTGAGAATAGCATTTACAAAAATAGCATCCACTCCATCCTGTAAATAGAGTAAAAAATCAGAGCAGAAATCATCCAGATCGTTTGCTACCACTTTCCACCGAAATTTAACAAGAGAATTGATTTCCAAGTTCAGACACGAATCCTCTACCTTGGATTCTAAAGCATTTAAATGGCATTTGACATTGTTCACCGTCCCGGCTCCAAAAAGTGTATCTGCGATATAAACACCTTTTATTATATCCAACAACATTTCGTCGAAATGAGATAAGCCATGTAGGCATATACGACTTCCATCATGATGATCCCTATGAATGCCATTGGATTGTCATTTAGTCTCCGAGACATGATCCAAATTAGTCTATTTTGAATTCCACAGGCTAAAGAGGAAGATTTCATAGCTCTTATTGAGAGAGTCCTCACTTCGCACTTGTAGTCTTATTATTAATAACTCAACAAGAATAACCGCAACAGTTGAGCATAATATCATCGTGTCTATCTATTCCAGTTATATGCTTTTAGTTTCGTGCAGTTTATCTATCTTTTTCATTGGATTTCCTCTTAGCTATTATTCTTATTCCAATTTTCCTCATACATAGCATAGACAAAACATGCTCCTCAATAAAGCTAAATTTGTAGATAGTGCATTCGTTAAACCAAGCTAGAATTTCAACTGATTTACATTGTAAAAAATATCTAAATATTCGTTACCAATAGGAAATCGAAGGAAACTGCAAAACGATAATCCTTTCAACTGGGATTACCTTTGCACACCGACACAAAAAAATCAAAAAACATTCAAGAAAATCAAAATAAAATCAAAAACCAACCTGCACGAGGTGCCCTGGCAGTGGGGTTCTGAACAACAAGATGAGGAGGCATTTCTTTGGCCAAGAACTCGGTGTCGTAATACCCATCTCGTTGTTCATCGAGAGAATTCGCCAAATTTAATGCTTCATGAAGCTTAGCTTTCAAAGAGGAGTCGGGCCGAAGCCTCGGCTGGACAACGAAGATTCTCGGCGAGCCATCGGGATCCGTGTTAAATTCATCATCACCATTGTTAAAGTCACAATCTTTGCGATGTCTTCTGTGTAAAACAGGTGAGTTTGAAAAGAAACACGAAAGGGGATGTGGAATTAGGGAAGGGTTTATTGGGGTTTGAAGGGATTTCAGAGTGAGTGAAAAACGCAAAAGAGAGATCGTCTTAAGCATTTGATGTTTCTCTGTTTCTTTTGATAAAAACTTTGTTAGATTCTTGATGACACAGTATTGAACTGAACTTTAGTTTCGATCGGTGCCAGAATACATTTTTGATTTAACCGAGTTATTATTGTTATGTGATTTAACTAAAAAATAAATAAAATTGAATTTAGTTTTACTAAAAAAATTATTTTTTATGAATTCTACAATTGGAGACAAGGCACGTTTTGCTAGAGTTAACAAGCATTTTTGCGTGCATCGATTTAAAAAAATAGATACAATGATTTTCAGTTTTTTAGAGCTGCGACATTGACAAACAAGAATTTTTTTTTTGGGTGTGTTCGATGAATGAAACGGTATTTCATGATGATCAAAACAGACTGCTGTTTCAATCGATAGTGTTGCAACTATTACATCTTTAATATAATATAGTGTCGATATCTTATTCTACGATCATGGACAATTAGTTTTTTGATCAATATAAAAAATAGCCCTATCTTGTATCATCAATCCAAGGCCTTAATACATTGCTCAAAATATAATGCAACTCATTTTCATATAATAAATAAAACATTATTTATTCAATATCATTTTTCTTATTATTATAATAAAATTCTACTATTATTATCATCAAAACTAATCCGCATAAATATTATTTGCCATTTTTAAAAGGAGATGGAGAATCTTAATAGCACAAAGAACCAATTTTCTAGTTTCCTACCTTTGAAAACTAAAGTAAAATAGGTGATAATGTTGAATGACTAGTTATTCTTATCTGGAAGTCTTATTTTCTCTAAAAAAAAATGTATTCGGTTGTAACTCTATATACATAATAGATTTACACAGAATCTCTAATTCTATTCTAATGGTTTTTTCTACTCTCTTATTTTTATTCTTTTTCCTTCGACTTTAGAATACAATTATGAAATTTCATTTGATCAAGTACATGAAACATACCATCAATTAGTTGTGCAATTCTTTGTTGGATGAAAAATAAAATCCAAAATATTATCGAAGAAAGTCAAGTCGGTGATCACTTTGGGAAGAAGAGCATCTAGATAATGAGTCTTGCATCCATTATTGAAAAGTGCTATTCTCTATCGCATGTTCGTGGACTTCACGCTACATCTTTCCAAAAGTTCATGGTATTGTTCAAACTAATACGAGGAGGGATATGGTTGGTTGTTAATTTGCTATGTCAAATTCATAATTATTTTTGCTTTAGCATACATCGATTCCATTTACGCTATAATCTACGTGATTTAATTATTGGCTATGGCAAGGACGTGGATTTAATGATCTTCTTCTTGTTCTGCATTTCAACATGTAGTTCGATCAAATCCCCTTTGAGGAAGCAGACAAATAATATGAATATAATATTTTTTATCATGAGGAGTCAATATGATATTTGTTATAAAATTTAAAGATGTAATGACTCATTTGTCAAGAAGGTAGAATAAGAATTGTTTGTACACTTTCGAATCATGTTTCAATGCTAATAAAAGTCATGTTATGAGTCAATACGAGAAATATTGTTTGTTGTTGAGTCATGTTTCAATGCTACTCGGTTATTGACATCGAAACATGACTCAATCCATTGTCAATGGGAAAAAAGTTGTGCCCCATGACTTCCTTTCAACCTGAGATTGAACCTTGGAAAAACGCAGTTGTGGGCTTTGTTCTTGGTGTCTCCCCTTCATTCC
>CAIGRN010073539.1:0-33844 GCA_903798345.1 Fraxinus anomala
ATACGTCACAATTTATTTCATTAGTCACATATCAAAAAAATTGTAGGTCACATTTTATCGATCAGTCACATATTTTCAAGTGGAACCAAATAGTTGGTCACATACACGAAAACATCCCACCTCGATCCGATCCACCACCCATACTTGGTCACAACTGACCAAATAATTAGTCACATGCACCAAATAGTGGTCACATACTACCGTCACCAACACTACCGCCACGCCACTACGGCAGCTTGCGACCACCCTCATCCGGTCACCGCCGTCGCCACCACACCACCACCACAATAACAATACCACCGCCACCGCCAGAAACGCCATTTTGCAACCCAGAAACAACTGCATCACTAAACAACCACTACCACCTCATCACCACTGGAATCAACCATTTGTAAACTGAAAAGTAAACCACCCACCACCATCATTTGTGACCACTACCATCTCACCGCCACCACCGCACTAACACAACATAGCACCAACACCACAACCGCGAGATCCAGAAACTACCCCAAAACATGGAAACCGCCACCGCTAGACTCACCACACTGCCAAAAACCACCCCAAAATCCTAACACCACCAAAATGTAAAAATAATCGCCACCACCACCACCACCACCACCACCCCAACAACCAAAAAAACCCAACTAAAAACACCAATGCCACCATCGCTAATAGTTGCTCCCCCGCGATCTAACCACCGCAAAGATGGGGTTGTGTAGAGTTGTCATCGTCGCTGTGCCCGACTTTTCTGCGCAGCGAAGTTGTACAACTGTGCTCACAGAGGAGCGTCGATGTGCAAAGATGCTCTCCGAGCAACAATGACGGCTTGAGGGAGAGGGTAGAGATAGACGAGAGAGGAAGATAGAAGAAAAGAGAGAAAGACACATCGCCGGTGCTCTATCGCGGTGGTGGTGCGAGGTTGGGCTGTCGGGGCTCACAATTGTTAGATCTGGTGGCTCCGCCTTCTTTCCGACAGACTTCGGACAAAGAGAGAGAGCGGAGGGAGGGAGAGAAATCGGAGGGAACAGTGAGAGAAAATGTGATTGAAAATGAATTATGGTTTATTTGAAATATTAGTATTATAATAATGGATGAAGAAAGGAAGATAGCGGCGGCAAGAGGAGTGCCACTGTAGCCGCTTATGGAGAGAGAGGAGAGGGTGAGAGAAAGTTGTGAGAGAAAATATGGATTGAAAATGAATTAGGTTTGAAATATTAGTATTATAATATTATTAAAATTAACAAAATATCAAATTAATGCTTGATTTTTAATTAAATAAACTTCATACCTGAATTTTGAATTTGAAAGTTTAAGTACCTGGTTTTATGTAATTTTCACTTAAAAAAACATAGATGTTTCATGGATGGGCTCGTCTCAGCTCGATTCTACATGATGAGTTCCATAGACAAAACAAGGCCTGGCCTCTTGAGTCAGCCCATGCTCTCGTTGACTAATTGGTCGAGCTTGACTCATCTAACAAGTCAAAGTGAGCTTCGGTGGTGGTGGTCGGGCTCGTTTGTCAGGCCTTCTCGAGTAGGTCCATTATGGACTGAAGGTTAAAAAAAATGTAATAAAAATGACTTCATTATGTAATTTAGATTTTTTTGAAAAATAAATTAACAAAAATCCTTTTAAAATGCAACTATTTTACTAGAAGAAAAAATTATTCGGTCAACTTTTGAAAAATTTCCCCGCACACGGCACGCACTAAACCCTANAAAAAAAATGTAATAAAAATGACTTCATTATGTAATTTAGATTTTTTTGAAAAATAAATTAACAAAAATCCTTTTAAAATGCAACTATTTTACTAGAAGAAAAAATTATTCGGTCAACTTTTGAAAAATTTCCCCGCACACGGCACACACTAAACCCTAGATATTATTCTTTAGACGCACTTGCCCTTTTCCCCAAAACCCTCTCGGAAGGAGCATTACTGCTACAGAATCAGAAGAAAAACGAAAAAATCAGTACAAATCACAATGAGTCGGAGTTTGGGGATTCCGGTGAAGCTACTGCACGAAGCATCGGGGCATGTGGTGACAGTGGAGCTGAAGAGCGGTGAGCTTTACAGAGGCAGTATGGTGGAGTGCGAGGATAACTGGAATTGCCAACTTGAAAACATCACTTACACTGCTAAGGTGTGTTATTGGGTATTTGTTAATATTCTGAATAAAGTTTTTGGGCATTTCAGTATTTATTACATTCGGTAGATCTTATAGTGAATTGTATTTATATAATTGTTTCCGATTTTAATTATTTGATAAACCCTGAGTACATCTTAATAATAGAGTGTAGAATAAGATTCATAAGTGAATTGATTTCTTTTCTTTGTTCAATAATTTATATTGTTTATTTGTTCTTACGAACGAGGTCGGTCTTATACGGTATAACTAATGAAGTAGTGGTTAATAAATGGTACTGAAATATTATAATTTCTGTATTTCTTTTCTCATGCTCAACACGTTAAAAGTCGCTGAACTTTGAATAACTATTGGACTTCTTTTAGATTTTCTTATTTCTCTCTTAAATCCTGCCAGTGGAAGGGAGACACTTTTTTTTTTGGCACTGAAAAATTCTAATTTGTTTTGATAATAATGAAGTCTAGAGAATTTTTCTGCTTCACACATTCAGTAATGGGATTTTCTTTTATTTTCAATTTCTGGTGTTTATGTAGTAAAATCTAACTTCAGTAGAAGTTGGAAAAGATTGCATAGGTGAACAAAAATGTTTTCTTTATTATCATGGTTGAAAGTTCCAGTCTAATTTTGAAAAGATGATGTATAATTTTTCTTCCTTGCATGTCCTCACTTTCCTTTCCATGTATTAGTGTTCTTATTATTAAACAATCTCAGGGATTTCTTTTCAACACAAATAGGAGATGTAGTTATTGTGATGCATTGGATTCTTGAAAGTGAAGACTGCTTAAGATCTTACAAATATGTTTGTTTATTTTGTGTGTTTAGTTGTCTTTTTCCATGTTTAGCTCAGTCATTTTTTCTTTCACTCTAGTTTTGCACCTTTTGGAATTTTAATTGTCTTTTTCAAATGTATAATGTTTGCGTTGTCTTTTTCAAGTGTATTGTGTATGCTGTATACATGAATTGCAATGACTTGGTGTTTCTTTAAATATTTTTAGAACTAAGAAATTATTCAAATTAGATAAAATAAAGATGATAGGCCTCTATTTGGTTATTGTTAAAAAGGATGAGGTGTGCTTGGGGAATTTAGGCTTAGCACCAACATTATAAATACTAAACAGGGGAGGGGCATTTCTGTAGGGATCATCCAGATATTTGAGAGTAGTTTGAGGGAGAGAGAGAGAGCCTCTCGAAAGCTCACATTCTATTTGTAATCCTTTCATTTTTTCGTTCTGTACAAATATATAATAAATACACATAAAATATTACTAATACAAATCTGTTAAATATGACTATGATTACATAACAATACAAATTCAGCAACAAATCAGCTGGACAGTATCTGTTTAAACGAATTGCTTCGACTTGGTGTTTTTAAGAATTTATAAAACTAAATATGCTCTTGTTTGAGCCCCATTTTTGGGAAAAAAATGTATTTTGGAATAGTGTTTTTTTTTAGAATGTGTGGTTAAAAAATAAGAAAAAGTTTTCGGTTTACGTGAAATTATTTTATTGGAGAATGTGTTGTTGAAAATGAGTTTTTGATAATATGGGGCTCAAACAAGGGCTAAGTATTCATATTAGAAAAAATGAAAAAGGATGGTGTACTAGGTAGTTGAACTACTAAAATATTACAAAGTTATTGTTGGTGTAAAATATTGAAAATATATAAAGTTCTTAGTGGTTCAAGTTTTATACTTTTATTTGTCCGGTCTCGTGTTTCTTGATACCAAGAAGAAATTTCTTTAGGTTATATTTCCAACTTTCTCTGATTGCTAATTTTGGTCAATTTTTACAGGATGGAAAGGTCTCACAACTCGAGCATGTTTTCATTCGAGGCAGCAAAGTCAGGTACCTCTTAAATTACTGTTAGAAAAGGTTTTCTTGCCTCAATTTTTATATCTTTACTAATACTGAATTTTCATTAGATTCATGGTAATACCAGATATGCTCAAGAATGCTCCAATGTTCAAGCGTTTGGAAGCTAGAATCAAGGTACCATTTTATTCTGCCAGTGCCTTTTCTTCTCATTTGCTTTCGCTATGTACATCCTTGCTGATTTTTTGACTTACACCCTTTGAAGGGAAAGGGTTCTGCACTTGGAGTTGGGCGGGGACGTGCTGTTGCTATGCGAGCTAGAGTAAGTTACCCCGCATCCTCCCTCTCCATCCTTTTAGCAATCTGATTACTATTGTCCAAACATGGTCTGGTTATTGGGTGCTATAGCTAAACTTTTCTTTTAGCATGAGCATCTTTTACTATTTGTTTCCCATATGCCTAGTAGTTATATTACAGGTAGATTAAAGCAACCAGGTTTTTCACTGTCAATATATTTTACCTGACTGAAATATCTTAATTGGCAGGCTCAGGCTGCCGGTCGTGGTGGTGCACCTGGCAGGGGTGTTGTGCCACCAGTGAGGAGGTGATCACTTCCCTGATTTGGCATATCCTTTGAAGTGTCGTCGTCCACTAGTGATAATTTCACATTCCTTATCTACTATGGTAAAATTATCGGGGGTGTACAATGAATTAACCTTTTCCAGCAATTACTTGAGATGGTTTTCGGTTGGATGTAATTGCAACTTGTAGCAACTCTTCAAACGTGCCTTAAATTTGTTGTGAAGCTCTTAATGTCCTCAATTTTATCTACTTTGTGACTTTTTTGGAGGTAAATAAATATAGATTAACTAAGCATTGCATGTTTATTGGCTGTAATTTTCACTTATTTGAGTTTTAAGAACCACAAGTTGCACTATGGTACAGTTCACCAATTATTCCCATCTTATACGTTCAAAGTTAAATGCTCAAATAATTTTATAGTTTTTTCCAAATTTTACCCACGTCAACAAACAATTTGGAATATCTCGATTTTTTCAAAATAAGTTTTAACTCAAATAGCAATTGATTTGAAGCTTAAGATTGTGTTACGTATTTAAGAGTCAATAATTTCATTAACTTTTCTTATTATTTCTTGCTAATTAAGACATTGATACTACCTTTAATAAAGTACTCTGAAAATGCCAAGTTCAAGGACCATATTGTGCTTTGTTTGCAAAATGTAAATGACTTGTCGAGCGTGCATTATAATTTCAATTTGATAAGAGTAATAAATTTATCAATGTATACTCGGAAGTGCCGGGAAATGCCGTTGACTACAACCTATATGAATCTGGTTTTCAATTGCTTTTAACTTTGTTTGCATGTGTTCGTGCACAAATTTACGTTCAATAATTTTCGGACTTACACTTTACACGTTTTTGCTCGTAAGAGTTAAACGGTAGGTATTTTCGACGCATCGACGGCTTATTACGTACATTTTAGAGATATTCTCGAGCTTAAGGGTAGGCATTCTCGGCACGGCCGTACCAAGATGTGTAGTGACCTTCTTTGCTTTTCTCGTCTACTCTTATCTTCGAGCATTTTTTCTGGTTTAATTTTCAAGTTGGGTATATACAACTTATAAGTTACAACCTATTCACTTTTTTTATTCATTACTGGAGTCGGGTGTAAATACAACTAATGGGCCACAAGTGAAAACTTATGGGCCTCCCCGTCTTTAACCTAACACTGTCATCAGCCACAGCCAAAACCCTAACCCTAACTCCCAACCCCCAAATAAACCCTAATTTCTCGTCCTTTCTCCATTACACAACCCTCTGATTAGTAAAAGTTCAAAATTTTCCTCACCGCCATGGCTGATGTTCAAATCACTCACTCTGAGAAAAAGAAGAAGAAAAGCAAAAGTAAAGAATCCGACCCACTTGAAAAACCCACTGACACGACGCAGAATACCAACGAAAAGGATGCTGCCATTGATTACTTGATCAAGCCACAAAGCTATACTCCCTCTATCGATACTTCTGAGTGGCCAATACTTTTGAAGAACTACGACAAGTTAAATGTACGCACTGGACACTATACTCCTATTCCCTCCGGTTACTCCCCTTTGAAACGTCCTTTACCTGAATATATTAAGTATGGGGTGATGAATTTGGATAAACCCGCTAATCCGTCGTCCCATGAAGTTGTGGCATGGATTAAGCGTATTTTGCGGGTTGAGAAAACGGGGCATTCGGGAACTCTTGATCCGAAGGTTACTGGGAATTTGATTGTGTGTATAGATAGGGCTACACGTTTGGTTAAATCTCAGCAGGGTGCTGGGAAGGAGTATGTGTGTATTGCTAGGTTGCATTCAAAGGTGCCTGAGGTGGCGAAAGTGGCTCGGGCACTGGAGACACTGACGGGGGCGGTTTTCCAGAGGCCTCCTTTGATTTCTGCTGTGAAAAGGCAGCTTAGGATTAGGACTATTTATGAGAGTAAGCTGCTCGAGTATGACGCGGATAGGCATCTGGTGGTGTTTTGGATATCGTGTGAGGCGGGGACGTATGTGAGAACTCTGTGTGTGCATTTGGGGCTTTTGTTGGGTGTGGGAGGGCATATGCAGGAGCTGAGGAGAGTGAGGTCGGGTATAATGGGGGAGAAGGATAATATGGTAACAATGCACGATGTGATGGATGCTCAGTGGGTTTATGATAATTATAGGGATGAGAGTTATTTGAGGAGGGCAATTATGCCATTGGAGGTTCTTTTGACTAGTTATAAAAGGCTAGTGGTGAAGGATACTTCGGTGAATGCCATTTGTTACGGCGCGAAGTTGATGATCCCGGGGTTGCTGAGGTTTGAGAATGATATCGACGTTGGAGGGGAAGTGGTGTTGATGACAACTAAAGGAGAGGCAATTGCATTGGGGATTGCGGAGATGACAACTGCAGTGATGGCCACTTGCGATCATGGAGTGGTCGCCAGGATTAAGAGGGTGGTGATGGATAGGGATACATACCCGAGGAAGTGGGGATTGGGGCCAAAGGCATCAATGAAAAAGAAGTTGATTGCAGAGGGGAAGTTGGATAAACGTGGGAAACCGATTGACAATACCCCAGCCGAGTGGTTGAGGAATGTGGTTTTGCCACCTGGAGACGACTCTATGGTTGCTGGCCTTGCAGCAGCTGCAGAGCCACAGCCGGCTACTGATGAAGTGAAAGCGGATAGTGCTGTCATTGAGGTTGAGAAGAAGAAGAAGAAGAAACATAAACAAATTGATGGAGATGAGGGGCAGAAGCGCAAGCTAGATGAGGTTGATGGTAGCCCTGCACCAGATGCTGTTGTCAAGAAAGCAAAGGTCTCCTCAGAAGTAGAGGATGGAACTGTGGAAGTGGAAGTTGAGAAGAAAGAGAAGAAAAAGAAAAAGAAGAAAGAGGGTGTCGACAAAGCTGTAGCTTCTGATGGTGAAAAATCAAAGAAGGATAAGAAGAAGGAAAAAGTGAAGGAAGATGGCGGGCCATCAGACGAGGAGAAATCTGAGAAAAAGAAGAAAAAGAAGAAGCACAAGGACGCAGAGAATGGTGACACTGCTATTGCTGGAAATGATCATGAAGCAAATAGAAGCGAGAAGAAGAAAAAGAAGCACAAAGATGCAGAACAGTAGATTCAAGGGCCCAATTCTCGGTTTCAAATTGTTAATCAAGGAATGGCGCTGTGGCATGGCAGACTATATATCATCAGCATTAGTGTGTGTTTTTCATCCTTTGACTTATAATTTAGCTCCATTACTCACAAACCTTGATTACATTTGTATGGTAGTTTTAGTATGTTTCGCTAAAGTTATTTAATGGTTTTGTATTTTGAGACCTGCAATGTTTTTCTTTATTAAATTGCGAGATATGTAATTTTGATTTCATATTATTCTTCCTTCCATCTATTTGCCAAAACTTTTTAGCACTTGCATTTCGATACAGTTCCCAAGAAGTACATGCTGATGAATCGATATCCCAATTTATTGGAAACAAAGCTTCTTAGTTTGCAAGAGTGATTGGAATACTATTATGTTAATTTAGAGTCAAGATTCATTAAGTGAAGTATTAGAATGTTACATTTGTTCATCTCCGATGGTCACAAGTTCGAGTTCCCTTAGGGTCACTGTACCCGATCATAAACCTTCGTGGGATTAATCGAGGTGAGATTCTAAAACTTTTTTCTATTTTTTATTGATGTGCCTTGGTGTGAAATGTTCGTATTATCATATGATTATAAATTCAAAATTCTTAAACTTGTTAAGAATGAAAACACAGATCATCTCTAATTCTATTAAACTAGGATCCCTGGGATAATTTTCTCGCAGCCATTATTGGGTATCAAGAGAGTAATTAAAGGTACTTTATAACTAAGCAATAAGCATTATTAGTTGTGGCTGCAATTATACACCAAAATTGGATGAAAGTTTGGTCTTGCGAACTTTTCAAGGCATAATATTTGGAGTTGTCCCTTTTTGATAGCTATGAATTGCCTCAACTTTTGCTAGTATTCAAGTTGTTTTCTTGAAGCTTTATTGGTATTATAAGAAAAATAAATTTATCATGAATTGAAGTTCGTTGATTTTTCAATTATAGAAAATTTAAATAAATTAATTTATCCCTTCCACAATAGCTTAGTCACATGATAAAAAAAATAATAAAAAAAGCTTTCAAATCTAATAGCCACTCATTTTACAAAATTTGTACGGATGTGATTCCCACATGCAAGACAACTTGTTGAAAGAATAATGCTATTTAGTTTCGATGTCAAGTTCATGTGTAGAACCGTCACATTGTCCCATAAAATTGTGATACATTTGATAAATAACCCTTTTATCACATAAATTAGCACTTAACGCCATTGGCTTAAAAACATTATTCTATTGAAAATAAAATAAAATTTAAATTAAATAAACTGGCTTCTAATTTGTAAAAACTTGTTAAGCTTGAGAGTTGTCTCGCATCAAAATTCAAATCGTTGAGGTGAAATGTCAGTTTGTCTGTCTGCAAATAAATGACAGTAAATAATTAAATGAATTATCTTTGTTTCAAGACAATTAAATATCCATCACAAGAAGGATTAAAATTTTGATTACTTTTTTAGTAACTAAAACTTTGTTGCATAATTCATCACTTCGTTTATGTATTAACGGATTAGCTGATACACGACTCTTGTGTAGACGATAAAATGAATAATAACAAAAAGGATGACCAGCCAGCCAGCCATTCCAAAGGTACATCCTTCACCTCTCTCAACTGGAAGCAACCTCTTTTCCCCAACTTAAATTCCTTTTTCCTTCTTCACAAATCTTAGGCATTTTTGCAACAATCTTATTTAAATAACACGCAAATCTGAACACCGGCTGTACATTTAGATGGAGATTGGGGTGAAACCATTCAACTTTTTAAAAGAAATTCGAACGTAACTCAAAATGCCAAGCTACTTACGTTTGGATGATTTTTTCCGACTTTCAAGCTTTTTTCGAGCAGCTTCAAATTCTTCTTCACTAGGTTCAGGGACTACATCGCCTTCTCCGTATTTTTGAACAAGAGATGAGAACATTGAATCAATCTTGCCTTTCCTCTCATTTTGTCGCTTAGCGATTATAGCATATAAATCCTCTGAATTTTCCTTTGACCTGAAAAGGTTACAGTTTCACGCATGGTAGTAATCAAGTTGTCACACCAAAATAAATATAGAAAATTCCTGAAACTATATCAGAGCCCTAATCAAGACTTACTTCTTTCTGTGTCTCGATGGACTTGTCGGTGGTTTTGTTTCCGACACCCGTTTAGCCCATTTTTCATATGATTTGGTTGACTTGAGCTCTCCTGCAAATACATGTATGAAAGAGTGATTGACGCATGAGAGAATGAGTGAGTTATTTAAGCACGAGGGGGAAAAAAGAAAAGAAAGGATAAACAACTCTAAAAGGACTATTCCTTATATGTATTAGGTTGTATTAATATCGAGCTGCATATAGGACTATTTAGGAAAACCCATAGCGGTAAATGGATGTAACTCACACTGAGAATGAAGCACTGTAAATCTGTGTTCGCTTTACTATTTTTCGGTTTTTGTTATGTTTGTTATTGCTCGCGTAAAAAAGGGATTAGGGCTTCATCCCAAACAAACTCAAAGGTGAATTGGTATTGAGAGTAACCAGATAAAATCATTATTTTAAAACATATGGTATCATCATTGATGTAACCGTTTGTCTATTTTCAAGTCCAATCAAAACATTTATAATTGATTTGCAACATCTGCAGTGAATTATTTGGACTACAATTCATCTAATTGAAAATATTAGATATCTCACCTGCAGCTATTGCCTCGTCAATAATATCCTTGAATCGATGTGAATCTAACTTAGGATCTGAGCAAAGCATGCAGCAGAAAAGCCTGAACAAGGAATGCAAGTAATTAACCACTAATCTTGAGATTAATGATAAAAACGCCCGAATCTCGATATGTACCTGCCCATGTTACCCTTGTACTTCTTGTACATTTCAATCAAATCTTTTTTCTCCAAATCAGAGCCTCTATAGTTTGCTTCAAACTCTTCAATATCAGCTTCGGTGATCTGTAATAGGTATGGATGTTGTTCATTTGACGGATATAGAATATCAACTCGAAATTCAAAATCTATCAAAATCACAAGATATTAACCTTCTTGTACATTGCTCGGAAAAATGCCTGCAAATTCTGGATGACATCTCCTGCTAGGTCCTGTTAACCAGCAAAGAAAGACACGTGCCTTTTTCTTAAGAACTAAGGAAAAGTGTCGTACAAAAAATTTTGTTAAGTCAAGGTGGCCTTCATTTTATAGGATTTGTATAGCATTGAACTGAATCCAATACTAATAAATGTCAGCTTGGCTTTGTTTACTTAAGATTGATGCCCAACACAGACATAATCAACCTAAAAAAAAAAGACCCTGCTGAAGTTAAGTATGTTCAGTGTAGATGAAAAACCATGGAGCTTCAATTCCTCTCAGAATAATAAGTAAACACGGAAGATATTATTATATTCTCAAAACGGTTTTCTAGCTCAATAAGTAAACAGCAAACCCATCACGTGTCTAAAAGGTTTATATTCATCTTTTTTGAGCCCCATTTTTTTGGAGAATATGTGGTTAAAAATAAGGAAAATTTTTAAATTTTAGGCGTAAAATTATTTTATTTAGAGAATGAGTGGCTGAAAATAATATGAAGAAAAATGAGGCTCAAACAAGGGCATTGGATTCTTGGTGAATGACTGCGCAACTCATCATTCTGTTAGATTATATTCCTTGCAAATATTTGGTTTTGTAATTATATTCCTTGCAAATATTTCGTTACAAAACCATAAGATTGAGTTCTCACAATTCAACAAATAACAGATCACTGAGGCTAATGCACATGATAAACACTAAAAAAGATTAATGAGTGCAAGTTTTCAATATATTCGCTCCTTTTAATTATCTGAGCTTGATTTCATAAAGTTTCTAGTGTTTAGTATTAAGCCAATGATATTTAAATTGAATCTCCAGATTTGAACCTTCGTTAAATCAAATATTTTAAGCGTTTGACAAAATAATGAATTTTTTTTTTCTAAATTTCTCGTCTGTGCGAGATAGCACAATAAAAGCTTGTTTTGGATATTTTTGAAAATCATTTTTGCCCAAAATCTTTTCAACCACACATTCTCTAAAAAAAAATCATTTTCCATTCAAAAAATCCATTATATTCAGCCTAATTCAGTTCTCCTTAATAGGTTACTCATTAGTTAAACAAATAATAACAAAATAATAACAAAGATAGCAGGTCTGCTGCATGACTTACAGCATCATCAACACAACCAGTCTGATCATAGACTGCTCGTTTCTCGTCGTCACCGAGAATGGATATCACTTTTTGCAGCTGCTGGAATTTTTCCTTGGCCTCCTACATATAGAAACTTGAACGGTTAATTTTTTCTAAAGAAAAGAGTTGTCTTCTAGTAGATAATAATTTAACATACTTGAAACTGTATAATTTACCTCATCATCGGGATTTTTATCAGGGTGTAGGCGCAAAGCCAACTTGTAGTAAGCTTTCTTTATTTCCTGCTGATTTGCTGTTTTTTCCACCCCGAGAATCTAAATGGGACGAGCAAGCAATTACTATGTGAATCAATGTTTGAAGAAACGCAATCGATATAAAATATACATATGACAAACAAAAAAGTTTCCAATCGACAAAAAGTTCCAGCCCAACTCCAGAAAATTTAATGCGCCACAATATTGAATAAGGCTATATAATATATCCATCAGTTCCCCCGTATACTGAGCCAGATTGAACAACGGCTAATGTATCAAAATAGAAATATCATGTAGGTTAAGCTGGCAATAAAGCACAACACCTATTTTATGAACAAGCACAATTGTTCATAGTAATGATCCGACGCTCACCGCCTCAAAGTCGAGAAAGTTGTAATAAAGCAAAAAGTAGTCGATTTTCTCCCTAGAGTGAAAATCTAATACATAATCTATAGGGTTCTTCCTATCACATAGGGTCTCTTCTCTATAGCACTTCGCCACTACATCCAACACGCTCTAGTTGTATGCACTGCTTTGAGTCTCTCCTTCTAAAATTGAACCTATACAGCTAAAAGCCTAAAAAATCATTCTTTGTCTGCAACCTTATTGCATAGCCTGAATTTCATTTTTATATTTCACTAAACATAAATCTTTTTAAGTCACTTCAAACAATCCAAGTAAAATCTACCTAAGGTCTAATAAAATAAATAATTTTGCAATCAGATCAGCTCTTGTTAATTTAAATCTACAGCTACCTCCTGTTCTATGTAAATTTTACAGTGATTTCATATATTCATCACTCTCTTGTCAATTCTTTTAATCATAAATACAGATATGGGGAAAGAGGGAATTAACAACGAAAAACGGAAAACTAAAATTAGTTAAAAATTAGAAAGAAAAGAATGAATTATACATCGTATAAGCTCTTGTGGCTTGAAGAAGAAGATGATCCAGATAAATTCTCCTGATTTTCTTCAATTTCTTCATCTTCTACCTCTAAATTTTCCTCCGAAGCCCGATGTTTCTTCGTCTTCCCCATTCTAGAAACTCTATATCAGTGCGTGGAGCGTATAGGGAGAGAAGAATAGCGTATCGAAAGGGATATTAATGCTTGAATTGCGGAGATTCTTTCCCGCCATATCACACGTATCTTTAGCGTGTTCCCACCATCGGATATTCTGCGAAGGACACGTACCCTACCCAAAATGGGTTGGCTGGCTCCGCCCGGGCCGAGAATTTCCCTTCTCAATGGGTAATCGGGGTGGGAGCCCCCGAAACAAAACATGTACGAAAAAGAAAAAGGAAAAGGAAAAGAAAAAATAAAGAACCCACCTTCTCCCTTCGTCAATCTCTTGGGGATTTGAGGAGAGGCTCTGAGAGTTTTTTTTTTTTAATAAAATTCTTTTCTTTCTTACTCTTATTTAACTATAAATTAACACGTCAACTCGTAGACAACATTTTTTGTCAATGAATAGGCACAATTATTTTTATCGGGAGAGAGCTCACGCCCCATGTTGATGCATGGAATTGTTGGCTAAGGTTGCGGGCACATGGAGTGATATTCCAAGAACTATGGAATTGTTACATTTTCAACCAGCACGATTAATATCATTTATCAACTCGTGGTCCGTGATCTCTTATCACATATCTTACTAAAGAGTGACTTTTGCATGTTTAGGTTCTTGCTTGTCTATATAAAAGGGTTTAACTTGTGAGTATGTCCATAAATAAAAAAGCAAAAGAGAATTTGATTATCATCGATAAGTCTATAGAATGAAGAAATTAATTGTACGCACACAATTCATGGATCTCAAAATACCAAATGAGGTCAAATTGATTATCAAATATTACTTATCCATGATCGTTACATGCTTGATCATGGTACATGACGATTCTCTACCATCAATCCAGCAAATGATTTGAGCAAAAATGTCAACGTTGTCTTTCAAATATCCTATATCCGTTTGACTTCATTTTTTAAAATTTAATTTTTTAAACTTAATTTTAATCATATATTTTATAAAATTTTTAACTTTCATCAAATTTTATTAAAATAAACTAAAAATTTGATTTTGAACAAAATGGGATAAAAAAAAAAAAAAAAACTGCGTATGTCCGTAATTATCCCGAAACGGCAAAAATGGACAAAGTTTGGTAAGGGCTTTTCAATACACCTGACCTGACCCAGTAATTATTCTTATAAATTCACAAAATTGTGGAGAAAAAATTTCTTTACTTTACACTCTTCAGCTCTCTTCACTTTTGAAGTCGTTCCCATTATTTCTCGAGTTAAGGTATATTCACTGTTAATCTTCAGTTATTGTGCATATACTTTTGCTCTGATTTTATAATCTATATATTCTTAATTTAATTTCGTGTTAAAAATTGAATATTTTGTCCTTTTTCTTACTTTCTCGTGTTTCAGAAATGTTCTAAAGTCTGGCTCGATTTTTTCGAGTCAAGATCAGCCGGTAGTTCTTGATTTCTCGATTTACAGGTGAGTTTTCATTGGTTTCTAGTCTATTTCAATTAGGGTTCAATTTGTTTTCATATCTGTATGTATATTGGCGTAAAGTTTCAAGTTTTAACCAATATTTGATGAAATATATGTATGATCAAGGGGTTAATTTTACTCACATGGGCTATTTGCTTTTTGGAAAAAAGGGTCCGTTACAAAGGCGTAAATATAGGATTTAAAAAAAAACAAAAAATTCTTGTTGAACACAAGCACGAGATTTTTTGAATTTGGTAATGAGAATGAGACTACTTGGGAACCCTTCCTTTTAGGTTTGTGCAGTTATTTGCGATTTTTGAACAATTAAATTATACTACATTTTGAACTTGATATTTTTTTTTACCCTCATAAGTGAATTATGGATGATCGGACAGTGTTAATTCTGTTGTTTTTGAGTTTTCTTTCTCTCCAGATAGTGTTGATTCTGTTGTTATTCTTGTTGATCAACTATGCTGATCAACAAGAATAATCTTTTTCACTAAGAAGATTATGAATGCTTGCCTAATGCCCTTTGCCCCTAATTTCACTTCTAAGGAAATCTTTGGTTCTAGTCTATGTTAACAGATGTAAACTTGAAGATCTCCACGGTATACTGAAATAAATTTCAAAGAGTTGTTTAATTGTCTGCAAAAACCTCTGTTTTACCCCTTACATCTATAATCAAATGGAATTCAGTTAGTCAAGATTTACTCACTATATCAATGCAATGGGATATCAGAAGTTGCGTGATTTCTTACGTGATTTCTTACTTTTTTTGTTGTCGGTTATGCATTAATGTTTATCAGCTTAATTGTCCATACTCTTTAATTGCTTTGTACCTGAGTGCCTTTCACGAGTACGTGTTGATCCGTATCCTGGCAAATGGCAGCATATTTGCGCTAATGGAGTCTTCTAAAGAGACAGGCTGTCAAACTCCTGAAGGCCCCATTCTTTGCATCAACAACTGTGGCTTCTTTGGTAGTGCAGCCACCATGAACATGTGTTCCAAGTGCCACAAGGACATGGTCTTGAAGCAGCAACAGACCAAACTTGCCGCTTCATCGATCGAGAATATAGTCAATGGCAGCTCAATGAACAACGAGAAAGAGTCTACTGATGTTGGTGTGGTGGATATGCAAGTTGGAGCAGCTGAGTTAAAAGTTCTTCCTACACAAACATCTTTCGATTTGTTGTCAGGCCAGAGTTCAGAGGTGAAGGGAAAAGAGGGCCCGAACAGATGCACTGCTTGCCGTAAGCGTGTGGGTTTAACAGGTTTCAGTTGCAGGTGTGGAAATCTCTTTTGTTCGGTTCATCGTTATTCCGACAAACACAACTGTTCATTTGATTACCGGACTGCTGCTCAAGATGCTATAGCCAAAGCAAATCCTGTCGTCAAAGCAGAAAAGCTCGATAAAATCTAGAATTCACGGTCACAAATTCTATTAACCGAAGCACAATGCTTTCACTTTCTATAGCTGTATGTCTTCATATAAGTTGGACACTTGTCTTACTAGGTCTCCTGCCGTGATGTTGATGCTCTAAGACAAGAGGAGGTGGCATCTTTACATTCTATAAACTTTTTGAGTGTTGTCGGTTGACTAGGGTTGCTTTGGTTTGCTTCCGTTGTAGTTATCGTGCTGGCTTGAAGGATATTGATGTGAAAATTGTTAAACTTTTCCTTCCGGTTTGTTGTGCATTTTCATTCTCATTTTCATACATGTTCAACTCATATCGTCATGATATAACTTAAGGCACGCTTATCGACTTGTACTTTGTGTATATGCTATGAGTTATTATCATGTTTTCGAAATTAAGGTTTTAAAGATTGTGTTCATTGTTTGGCAATCTATCTTCTCTAATTCCTGTTTCCTTTCTTCTGCAGATTGCATTAATCGGATACCGTCTGGTAAGCATAAACAGATACTACACAGATTATCATAAGGGATGTGCTATGGGTACATAATGGACACCATAATGGTATCCATAATGTACACATGGCGGCTCCCTATTGGGGGGGCCGCTGGAGCCGCCTGACGCGACAGGCAACCCCCCAATAGGGGGCCAATATGTGTACATTATGGCCACCATTATGATGTCCATTATGTACACTTAGCATTTTCCATAAATTTAAGGTGGAAGCTCTAATTTACCAATAGGGGGCCAATATGTGTACATTATGGACACCATTATGGTGTCCATTATGTACATTTAGCATTTTCCTTATCATAAAGCTATTTTGTCCTTGGTTGTCTTGCCTAGTTGTATCTACTCCTTCCATTACAGAAGAAAATGAAGAAATAAGGAACCTGAAAAAATATAGTTAAAAAATTGATCACTCACTGTTCTTCTGGTAACACACTGCGGTTTTTTGGTATTCCTTTTTCTAGTCGAACTTCTTTCCTCGCTTTTTCACGCGTCGTGTGCTCCAAATTTGTACCTGCTGCTACCGTTGTGTGTGTCTGTGCGCTTTCGGGTTTCTTTGTTTTGTATGCTTATTATTATGTTGCCCTTTAAGGCTAAGGAGTGGAAAGAATGCTTATCTATGCGTTTCTCGTGTTTGCTATAAGTCATATCTCCCTTGTTTGGCAGTCATTTTTGTTCCTCAAAAAAGAGAACGAACCCCGTCGTCTTAGTACTTAATCTTCCTTGGGAACTTCTCTAATTCCTGTTTCCTTCGGTTCCACAGATTGCATTGATTGGATACTGTCTGCCCTTGAAAACTTCTCTAAATCTCGTTTCATTTCCATGTTTGGTTTCTCTGAATGGCTCCTTTGAGCGTGAGTCTCACACAAGAAAAGAAAAAAACATGGTTATTTTCTTATATTATTTCAGGTTGCTGGCATGGATTGGTGTCTTTTTTGCCTTTTAAGGACAAGGGACGGACGAAATCAAGATTATATTTGCAAATTAACTTATTATCGTGTTGTAGGTCTCTCACAAGAAAAGAAAAAAACATGGTTAGTGAGTGATAGAGTGAAATATGACTTCACCAATAATCTATTTATGCGTAAGTTGAGAGGAGGGCTGAGAACTTATGGACGGGAGAGGCCATCGTCAGCATCTATTGTCACTAGCAGGCTTAGATATTCAAATTTATAAAATCTTTTCACAATATATATATGTATCTTTTTCATTACCAGCCAAAAGGTTAGAAACTATGAAGGGGTTGAACACAAACTCCAATATTCTAAGCTTTGTGTATTTATAGACGTAAAACTATTTAGTCATAATATAATATGTGATTAAATTAATCACAAAACTTTCTTATGCCATTCCATTTTCTAATTTCAACGTTTTGATTTGCCGATGTGCCGAGAGAAAAATTTACGTGAGTTCGACTTGTTAAATGTCAGATTGGAAGGACTGCTTCCCAAAAATTATTAAAAGAGAGATGTTTCACTTACAGTCATTAGAGGACTGGAATTTTTTCAGCCCTCTCTAATTAATGTGGCCCAGAGGGGCTGTAAAAATTCTCACATTACCTTTTTAAGTATCATTCAAAGTTTTTGTCCAGATTATTAAATTCATCTTTTTGCATGTACGGAGGGGTAACACTTATAATTTGGTGTTTTTAACAAAAGGAATTTGAATATAGTTGGTGAAGGGTCAAATCTTCTAATACTTTTGAATAATGTCTCATAGGATTCTTTTTTCACAAATTATTGTTTGTGCCAAGGTAAAAGGCCTCCATTTTCCTTAGGACAACATACCTCTGTGTAAAGTCGTCCAATAGTTGACTAAAAGACACTGGCCCTATTGATATTAATGTTGTACCAATTTAGGCAGAAAACTATATAAAAATTGTGTTAAATTTGTGCTCGTTGCATCGGCCATACTATTTTTAAATTTATTGAGATATAACTTAAATACGATAAACAATTGTGAGGTATTGTGGTCCGTCCCAATCCGACCTCCCGAAAATGTACATGAGATCTGACCTATAAATTATGTTAAATACGACACAGATTCGACCCGAGCTGATCCCTCTTATGACTTTATATTTGTTTTTCAATTCTTTATACCACACACTTTTTAAGGGTCAAGTCTTAATAGATTTTTGTCACACAAAATCTCAGCCACTTTGTCACAGTCAAACCGTCTTTTCTCCAATGGCTACCACCTGCAAATACACTCTGCATCTATCCATCGTATTCTCTTTCTTCCTTGTGACTTCTTCTGCAGTTTCTGAATCCGATATTCTTCTCACATTCAAGAACTCCATTGAAGACCCGCTGAACTTTCTTTCAGACTGGACAAACACTACAGGGATTCACTATTGTAACTGGACTGGAATCAGTTGCACAAGAACATTTCCATTTTCTGTGTCTAGTATTAACCTTCAAAACTTGAATCTTTCTGGTGAAATCTCAGCATCCGTATGTAAACTTTCCAAGCTAAGTAACCTTAATCTTGCTGATAACCTCTTCAAACAGCCTATTCCCCTCCATCTGTCTCAATGTGGTTCCTTGGAGAGTTTGAATATTAGTAATAATCTTATTTGGGGTACAATTCCTGATCAGATTTCTCAGTTTGGGTCATTGAGGGTTCTTGATTTCAGCAGAAATCATATTGAAGGAAAAATCCCAGAAAGCATTGGTTCATTGAAGCAGCTACATTTTCTCATACTGGGTAGTAATTTTCTTTCAGGTAGTGTCCCACTTGTTCTTGGAAATTTTACTGAGCTTCTGGTTCTTGATTTATCTGAAAATCCCTTCTTGTATAGTGAAATTCCTGGTGATATTGTTAAACTCAATAAGCTCGAACAGTTGTTGTTACAGGGCTCTGGTTTTTATGGTGAAATGCCAGATTTCTTTGTGGGTTTGAAAAGTTTAATGATTTTGGACCTTTCTCAGAACAATCTCATTGGTGAAATACCTAAGATTGAGTTGTTTCTCCCTAATTTGGTTTCTTTTGATGTTTCAAGAAATAAGCTTTCTGGGTCATTTCCAAATGGTGTTTGTGAAGCTAAAGGTTTAATAAATCTTAGTCTACATTCAAATTTTTTGAATGGTTCAATACCTAATGAATCCATTAATGAATGCATAAATCTTGAGAGGTTTCAAGTTCAGAACAATGGGTTCAGTGGGAATTTTCCTTCTTGGCTATGGTCATTGCCTAAAGTTAAGCTCATTAGAGCTGAAAATAACAGATTTACTGGCGAAATACCCGATTCGTTATCTGGGGATGCTCAGTTGGAGCAAGTTCAGATTGATAATAATAGCTTCATTGGTAAAATTCCTCAGGGACTTGGAAGGATTAGAAGCTTGTATAGATTCTCTGCATCCTTGAATGGTTTTTATGGCGAGCTTCCTCCAAATTTATGTGATTCACCTGTAATGAGTATAATTAATCTCTCCAAAAATTACCTTTCAGGTAGGATCCCAGAACTGATAAAATGTCGAAAACTGGTATCATTGTCTCTGGCAGATAACAGTTTTGTTGGTGAGATACCGGAATCTCTTGCTAAACTTCCAGTATTAACTTACCTTGATCTTTCTCGTAACAATCTCACCGGTTCAATTCCAGAAGAGCTTCAAAACTTGAAACTTGCTCTCTTCAATGTTTCTTTCAATCAGCTCGTGGGTCGAGTTCCATTATCGTTGATATCTGGCCTCCCAGCTTCATTCTTGCAAGGGAATTCCGGCTTATGCGGCCCCGGCTTGACTAATCCTTGTTCTGGTGACAAGCCAACGAGCAAAACATCCCGTCTTACTAAAGTAACCTGTGCCTTAGTTTCTATAGCTTTATTTTTTGCGCTAGTGATTGTTGCTTTTGGATTTTACCTTGTGCGTCGCTCTCACAATCGAAAATCTCAACTGGGTAGTTGGAGATTGGTATTCTTTTATCCTCTTCGAGTGACTGAGCATGATTTGATTATGGCAATGGATGAAAAGAATGCCAGAGGATGTGGTGGTGTTTTTGGAAGTGTTTATATAGTAAATTTACCAAGTGGTGAACTAGTTGCCGTGAAGAAGATAACGAACTTTAGCAACCAGTCTTCGAAATCTTTGAAAACTGAGATCAAAACTATAGCAAAGATCAGGCATAAGAATGTTATTAAAATTCTTGGCTTCTGTCATTCAGACGATTCCATGTTTTTGATATACGAATATTTACCAAATGGAAGCCTTGGGGATCTTATCGACAAAACAGGCTTCGATTTTCCGTGGACAGTTAGATTAAAGATTGCCATTGGTATTGCTCAAGCACTGGCCTATCTTCACAAGGATTATCTTCCACATTTACTTCACAGAAATGTGAAGTCGACAAATATTCTTTTAGATGCTGATCTTCAACCAAAGCTCACTGATATTGCTTTAGATCGGATAGTTGGAGAAAATGCATTTCAGTCAACCATGGCATCAGAATGTGCATTTTCTTGTTACTTAGCACCAGGTATTGAAGTGTTACAGAACTTTACGACCCTCTGTTCTTGCATAAGGCAATAATAAAGAAGCAACCATGTTAGTGATTGAAACGAAATTGAAAATGAGAATAATCTATAAAAACCTATTATGTTCTTTGATCACTTGTCCTTTATTCATAGTGTATTGTTTTCTTAGTAACTATCTTTACACAATGGAAAGTTATTGCTAATGGCTATAATTTTATATCTTAAAATTGTCTTTTCCAGGCTTGGAATTAACAACCCCTCATTCGTTATTGGTTTCATTGCTGCAGAATATGGTTACACTAAAAAGGCCACAGAAAAAAACGACACGTATGGATTTGGCGTCGTCTTGTTAGAGCTCATAACAGGCCGGAAAGCAGAACAAAATGGAGATGAATCAGGGGAGTCTCTTGACGTTGTGAAGTGGGTAAGACGAAAGATTAACATCACTGACGGGGCCTTGAAAGTTCTCGACCCAAAGATTTCGAGTTCCTCCCAACAACAAATGCTGGGAGTTCTCGAGATTGCTCTGCGTTGCACAACTGTGATACCAGAAAAACGACCATCAATGTCAGAGGTTGTTAAAGCACTCGAGACCATCAACTCAAGAGCCAGTTCATCTAATCCACCGTTTTAAGGTCCTCTCTAAACTTTAAACAAATATACTATTTTGAATGTAAATCCTCCCTAACTTTGTATGCCTCTTTTGAAGTGAATCCTGTTTTTGGATGGTCATGTTCTGTGGTGTAATATATGGGAAGGGAATGTATGGAGTATTAACTTCCTGGTTTTGTTACTATAGTATATTCTTTTTGTGCTACAGAAATCTGCAATGAAATTTACTGTTTTCGCCAGTCATGCGTGTTATACGTATAAAGAACTTCCATATTCAACCAACAGTTAGTTTAGCTGAACCAGATTATCCATTGACAGAGGATGTGCCAGTAAAAAGCAAAATAGAGAGGAACACATGAACTATCAACGAACAACGCGAAATTAAGGTTAAAAATACTAAACTGTAATCAAATTTATGACTAATTGAAAGTTAGATAGTGTAACACTGCATTAAATTTTCAGTGTTAGCACAAAAACAAGACAAGAAAGTCTTATATCAAACTCCTAACATTTAACTAAGAATGAAAATAATAATAAACATCAATACTGACTCAACTACTAACTGCTAGGACCGCTGTTGCAAACCTCTACTAATTCTGCCACAATTTCATCAATTTCTTGATCTCCTTTTTCACTTATTTTCACTTTCATTTCATCAGCTTTTTTCCTTACAAATTCTCCACTTTTTTCGATCACAACTTGCTTAATAACTTCTGCTAATCTTTCTCTGTGAAGCTGCCCCTTTGAGTCTCTCACCACCTCCACACCAACACCAATATCTTCAACAAATCTGGCATTGATAGGATGGTCAAGATGCATAGGCACTGCAATAATAGGAATGCCAAGATGCACTCTCTCCAAAAGAGTTCCATCCACAGTGACTTAAAAATCCCCAATATTTTCATGTCCTAGAATATTCAACTGCGGGGCCCATCCCTCGACCACCAATCCTCTCTCGCTAACTCTTTCAAGATACCCTTTTGGAAGTGTCTCCTCGAGTTTACGTTCCACACCTTTAGGAAACCTCACAACCCATAGGAAGTTAATGTTGCTTAGTTCTAAACCTCGAGCAATTTCTTCAGTGTCTTCTTTGGAAAGAAAATATTCACTACCAAAGGAAACAAAAACAGTGGATTTCTTTTCTTTTTTGTTAAGCCATTCTATGATCTCGGAATTCTCATCGTCCAGGCTCGGTTTTTGAACCAATGAACCAACTGGTACAAACTTCTTGCCAACTAATTCGGTTACATAATCTATATACTTGGCCTCAGTTTTTCTAGAACCCTTTATCAGAACAATTTTGCAAGACCTCGCAACACCCTCCGAAGCACGATCTTTTGTGTGCAAGTGAGGAGGAAGGCCTGGCAAGGTTGGCAAATGGAGTGAGACTAACAGTATCGACTGTGCAAACTTTTCGCTGATTTTTTGCTTGATGCAAACGAGATTAGCGGGGGTTGAACACAAGTATATGATGAAATTTCTAGTGGTGAGTTTCTTTGCCAATTCTAGGTAGGGTGTTATGTGACCATACCCCAACCATGGGAACATGAGAATTCGAATAGTGCCTTTATCCATGAAAACTCTACTTGTATCTCTCTCTATATCTATGTGTGTGTATATATCTTGCTGGTTCTTGAGGCTAATGCTTTTGAGAGAAAACAAGTAGTCTTTATTTATGGTGAAGGTGAACGTTGCATGAATGGAAAATTGAGTCGGAAAGAATGGAAAGGTTTCATTTTCCATATTGGAGAGCCCTTAAGAAATGGAAAGATTTATTATAGACGAAGATAAAAAAAGGACATGCAATATGAATAGGGTAAAAATCTTGGAAAAATTAAATAAATATATATATAATAATAATAAATTCACAATTATGCAAGAAAATCGATGAACTTTCTCCGTATATCATTTTCTTGATTTAAAAAGGTTTTTTTAGTAAAAATTACAAAGAGCCAAAATTTGATATCTTGATTATTATGTATAGAGAATTAAGAGATCCATATATGGAATATGAGTGTGGCTTTCACAAGTTAATTACTGTTGGTAGTTAATCTTGATGAAACTGACGACTTTAACGGTTAAGAATCTAATGAATATTTATATAAAACTTTATATATATATATATATATATATATATGTCCGTCCTAATTGAGACCCCAATTTGGCCAAATTTGCATTTGAACGTAATCATATTAATTTTGATTAACGATTAAATAATAATGATAATTTTTATCCTAATGGTATATTTCACGTATGTATGTAACTACATTCGTCAACCTTGTCGAGTTTTGTTATCTCCAATTAAGAAGCAAAGGTCACATATGCTAGTATTCGATATTCTTTATGAAATTCGATGTTCACGGATTCACCGATATGTCTATTCTTCTTTTAGATTCATCGATATATTTCAAAACTCTAAAATTCGAATATTCTAAAAATATTAAGATTCTCATCAAACAAAGTTGCTCGACTTAAAAATTCCAGTGTACACACCCCAAAAATTTCCGTATTAATGGTAGGATTTAATGCACAAAAAGGATATGAATATTAGTAGGGTAAGTTCCAGAACAAAATCACGATTAAAAGGAAAAAGTGATAGATACCAAATAATTAAATAAAGAAAAAGAATATTATACATAAGATTATATTGATCCCCACGAATTATGAGAGCCCACAGTTAGATTTCTTGGTAATTTAAAAGGGCCTACTCAGTGTTCATTATACAATGAAATTTTTTAGGCTACGAACTTAAAATTGAAATCTCAAGATTTTATCTCCACAAAAATGTGTGTACGTATAATAATAATAATAATAATAATAATAATAATAATAATAATTAATAATAATAATAATAATAATAATAATAATAATAATTATTATTATTATAAGTAGCGTGTTAAAGACACAAAAATGTGTGTACGTATAATAATAATAATAATAATAATAATAATAATAATAATAATTAATAATAATAATAATAATAATAATAATAATAATAATTATTATTATTATATGTAGCGTGTTAAAGAGGTATATTGAGAGTGTTTCGTTAAATATTCTTATCGCTTATTCGCTACCAAAAAAAAATTATGCTTTTCCATAACATGAAGTACTTATAATTTGATACAATTAACCTTGTATGGACTCGAATAAAAAAAGGAGCAAATGATTTCACTTTTATGTATCATGCTGTTTTGTTTTTCATATTTACTGTGCTTTAATATCAAAAAATGCATCAAAGTAACCACACAATTCAAGCAACTATTAACCCTATGATGCCATCCAGACCTCACGAAGGAGATCGTACCTAGCATTGGCTCCAATTTGGTCTGACTGATCGTGGTGATTTCCATTTCCATTTGATAGAGCAGTTGGAGATGACGACGTTTTGTCTATAACAGATGTTAGACAAGACTCCAAATCGTCGAGTTCTTCATCACTTGTGTATCCCTTCCTCTGAATAAAAGATGCCCTTGGGGACAACTGAGATATTCCGCCACAATTGCCAATTTTTTCTGCAATATCAGAAGATGTAGGTGGTGTGTACACGACTGGAGCAGCAGTGTAAGGGAAGCTGCTGCCGAATTCTCCTGACAATCTCCGTTCAATGATACACTGCAAATACAGAAATGGAAAACTCCTGACAAATTCATTTTGTAGAAGATAAAATACAACAGCCAACTACCCCTTGTTCCAAAGTAACTGATATTGGCAGCATTAATCTTTTTTTCTCCACGTCGTTTGTTTAATGCTCGATCAATTAGAAAATCTAAAGTAACTATATTCTTAACAACTACAGGTCATACTAGTTTTGGTCTACACCTCCCTCCCTTTTTTTGCCGAGATCGTCACTCTTAGGAACAGGAGTCTCCTCCGATCTACACAAAACATGTCCCGATTAAGCTGTCCTTTCCATGATTTATTCTCAGCCAATTCCACCTCCACTTCTTATTTCTACTACGTTCGTATCACGGTAGACAAAAATCCTAGAATTACCGCAAGTTCTAGGCTAAGACTCGATACTACCAATTTATGGTAATTTCACGTTGTACTTTCATGAAAATATTAATTCAGCCTGCAAGTGAAGTGCATGTTACCTCTCTAATAGCTTAAACTCTTAAATGAAGTAGTTCGAGACATTCCAATAATTAAATATTTTCAGAGACCAGGTGAATTCTTGAGGCCTGGAGATCTCTCTCAAGCATTGATTTATTTACCATAATGTACATATCTATTTAGAAACTATACATTTTCAGACTGATACATAGCAACTCTTTTTATATTACTCTGTTACTTTTTTTACCATATTATTGATGCCCGCACATACATATCACATTCCAAGATGGTGCAGCTACTGGTGCATGCGATCATACATGATAAATTACAAACCTAATAAGAAACAGTTTTTTGTGATTCACAATCTAAATAGTGAGATCCACAGATGTTTGAGTATGCTTTTGACTAAGCGAACTAACGACCAATTTTAATAACAGTTTTTTGTTGCCTAAGATACATGAAAGGTAACAACCACCATACCTCAGCATTAAGTGCCTCTAACACGGCGCCAGGGACAGGATCAGGGCAGAATTCATCTGGAGTGAAGTTGCACACTATTCGCTTAACTAATGAAAGACTGATTGATGGACACACCTATAGACAAAGATGCACATGAATATGTGGTCTGTCAAAGAGAAGAAACGATGCAATTCAGCAAAATAAATAAAGAAAAACAAAAAAGTGATCATGTAGTGGACCTCCATTCTGATTGCTCGATCCATAAGCATATCTTTTGGAAGCATTAGAAGATCACTCAAGGCATTTAGAAGAGGAAAGCATTTCGGTTCCACACTACCCCTCTTGTCATCATCCTCGCAGCTGTTCTCACCATCTTGCACAGAACCATCAGCATCCATGCCAAGCGAACCAGTCAACCATCTTGCCCAATTGCCAACCTGAAAGGTTTGCCTAGTTAGCATCATGTATTACATGAGAATGAAATAATACGAATGTGTTAAGATTATAGGTCTGGACAGGAATATACAGCACGAATTTTCGAAAATCCCGATTAACCCAATCAATGTTAGCTCCGCAATTGACAAGATGAGCAGAGCCTCCTGTAATTCGGTCTAAAAAGAACTGAGCGTGGCATTTGAATGGTACACTCGATATGGCAGTTGACTTATGAAGGACTTTGCTTTTAAGGAAAAAATAAACAATAAAAAAACTCGGCATGCCATTCAATGCAGACAAGTTCTCTTGAGAGTGCTGTGCTGGAGGAATCATGCAAATTAGGTCTGCGTACTTACAGAATTTTTAAGCTGTGCACCAGAGCCAAAACTCAAGTCTCCAGCTGGAATAGGCAAAACCTTGGAATCAACTATAGGATCAGATATAGGATCGGTTGGGATCTCATGGGCGGACTCACGGAGAATGGCATTGAACATGGCCAC
Organism: Fraxinus anomala; assembly: GCA_903798345.1. Taxonomy (NCBI): domain Eukaryota; kingdom Viridiplantae; phylum Streptophyta; class Magnoliopsida; order Lamiales; family Oleaceae; genus Fraxinus; species Fraxinus anomala. The sequence continues at coordinate 27,002 of CAIGRN010073539.1, forward strand.
GTCTAGCCTCCCAACACATTGTTCCATCACCTATTAGAGATAATAATTGCTGAAATATGTCAGATCCAGCTGCAATATATATATATTCAACTGCTCGTGTTGAGATTTTTAATAATCAAATTTCATCTTTACACCCAAACAACCCCTCTGCACAAACAAACACACACGCAGAGAAAGAGGACGAGGCAAGAGATAATAAAGAGTAAGCGAGAGAGGAAGCTACAAGTGATCAATAATGACATCCAACTTACAAACCTTCCTCGCCAAAATAGGCAAGCAACCACATTCATGCCCCCCTGATCGAACAGGACAAAGTCTTCTGAAAGCATCATGAAAAGCATTTCTCCACAGGTTAACGGAAAAGTTGCCTTGCTGCTGGTCACCTAAGGCCGGCCCCAGTAACTTACCAACTGTTTTGTTTGTTAGGGAATCGTCGGTGGGAGATTGCATATTAGGAGTCAGAGTCTGAAGCCAAAATAAATGAGTGTTAATAGGATGAGCATATAGCTTTTCTAAAGACAAGTTTTAACACATTTTGCAAGCTGTATGCATGACCAACAAGTAGCATAGTAAAATTTATAAATATTATCTGACGTTAAAGTCAAAGTATGATGCTTCGTTCTTGTAGATTAAAAATAAATGTCTACAATTGAACACAAGACTAGTACCTGCCACCATATTGACTCAACTATCCGTGAGAATATCCAGGACTCGACTTTCTCCAAGGCAGCAGTAAAGGTTCTTGTTTGTTGCCAATCATCAACAAACTGTAAGAAACCCTGCATATTTGGTTGTCGACTGCCAGAGTTATTTTTCCGGTTGAACGATGAAGACTTTGGTTCGCTTTTCTTTCCTGTTCCATTTGACTCAACAATCTTCGTAAGGGAACTGGAGACACATGAATTCCCAAACGCTTGAGAGAGAATTTCTCTCAGAGCAACAGTGTTCGACAACCAAAATGTTAACCTAGTACAAAATTGTAGGAAAAAATAGTAGTCAGCCTACAATAAATTACCCAACTTGTCATATATAAGAAGCTTCTATTACACACCTTGAAACCTCGTTGCCACATGACTTGGCAACTAGAACAAGCCCAGATATAGTGTTTCTAGCAATGGTCGCTCGGTTTACTTGAGCCCAATACTTGCATGCATGGATATAGAGTCTAGAAAGGCGCCTTGCAGGTGTGTGCACCTTGTGTGCCGAGTTACCATGCTCAGGTACAACAGAGTAGAGTGCAATTTCAAGGGCAGCAACCTCTTTCAGTTCCTCTTCCAGTTTCTCAATCCTATTCTCCATTTCCTCAATCTTTTGTTCTAAAGCAACCCTGTCTTCATTCTCACCATTTTCCTCGTTACTAACTATTTCATCATCACTGCAGACACTAAGAGAACCATTTGAAACCTCATCCAGGACATCAGGTTCCTTTAACTCCTCAAGAGGTTTGTCATCAACTATCTCAGAGATCTCTGATATAGGTTTTGGATGGACTTTAATATTTCTTGAGTTATCAGTTGTATTTCTTATTGTCAATTTAGAAGGCCCTTTGTTGGGTTTTATTGCTTTCTTTGGTGTGGCTTTTGCAGCTTTGATTTGTAAACTATTCGTTTTCTGGTCGGATTTCACCCTTGGTGCATAAGAACTGTCAGGGGATTCATTTTTAGCAAGCATTTTGGAAGCTCTTGAAGCCTTTTCTAGCTTCTCATCGTCAGCCATTTGTGGATCCCCTCGAGATGAAACTGAATCACCGATTGTCCCAGGATCAGATTCTTCGGCAGTCCCCTCCCTAGGTTCACTCTCCAAATCACTACAATGATCGTTCGATTTTTCCTCACTTTCTTTCTCAACCATTTTAAGTGTTTTTGAATTGTCTAATGCTTCCTCAGACCTGTAGACATCATCCACATAATCTATAACCATATTGTTATAAACTTCAGAGGACTCTGAGCCCGTATTTGAATCACTTACTAATATGTTGGACCTTTTTTTACCGGCTGAAGCTTTAACATCAATCTCTTTCACCTTCAAGTTTTTCCCGCAATTTTCAGCCTTTGAAGGACGTTTTCCTTGTTTATTGTTTGAACCCCTGTTCTTGTCGGCCTCCTTCATGCTTAATTTTTTTTCCCTTTTCTCACTGCATTTTCAGAGAGAGACTAATTAGCGAGAACAGCATAAATGACAACCACATAAATCAGTCACAAAGAGTTCACCAAATATCCTTGAAGTCAGAAGTGCAAACTTCCATTCCCAAAGACTCAAATATCATATGTGGAATAGGATAAAGAACTCTAAGTTTGCCTGAATGTTGGCCTCCACTAAGTAAACTAGGAACTATGGGTAAGGTCAATGATATTATAGCTAGGTATACATGCCAAATCACAAACTGAAGCAGAACTAGACTGCTCCCATAGGATTTTTGAGTTCTTATGCTTGTTCAAATTATATTAACATTTATAACGCACTGAAGCCATGGTAATATGGATAAAAATTCGTTCTAATCAGTAAAAGTGTGTTGCTATCAGTCTCTTCGTGCAATTACATTTATACCCATTAATTCATGCCAGATAGAAATGTGCCCTGAATTTTTTATCTTTATTAAGAAAAGGTAATACGAAAAATTATTTCACCAATAGATAAGTAACGTGACACGGTGAGAAAGAACAAATAATTCAATCATTTACGATCTTGTGAATGTGAGAGGCAAGTCGTTCTACTGTTTTAGAACACAAGAAGTTGTTGAAGAGCGAATAAGAAGGGGCTGCCACCTTAAATCGTTTTTTCAGTCTTCATCATTTACTACCTTTATTTTAGTACACTAATATAGAAACTAAATGTTCAATGAGACCCTATAGTTAGAGCTTCTTTCACTTTTGTATATTCCACAGAACAAATCATTAAATATTTAGAACTTCGAGTTCAATTCTAGTCTAAGGACTAAAGAAATAATCAAAATTGAAATCCAGTTTACAATAATGAAATCACGGAGACTACCCTAAGCAATAAGAAACTCAAGTCGTCCATTGTTATTGTGTTATAGATCCGGAAAAAACTAAAGTTCCATAAGGTAATTCTACATGCATATACAAAAACTCAGTTATGATGCACGCGCGCAAAGAGAGAGAACAGAGTAGCAAGAATTCAGCAATAACTTTGAGTTGAAAAGAACCGCAAATCCAGGACACCAAGAGACGGTTACATAATCTGGAAAGTAACTGTCAAATGAAATACAAAAAAATTCGAAAATTCAACTACCATGAATAATAACCAAATCTTCAGGAAAAATAAATCCACTCCCAAACACAGGACGGAAGCGAAAATTCCAAGATGAACTGGACATTAATACCAAAACATCCAGCTAAAAAGCAACAAGATCTAAACATTAAAAAACTAATAATCTTCAGGAAATCGATGAAAACGAGAATGTAAAGCAGAATCTAGTCCATATATTTGCATCGAAAGTAGTAAAAAGGAAAAACAGTAAAAGGTATATTTAAAATTTACCGAAGTGCATCGAACTCGAGAGATTGCAGAAGCTTCAAATGCAAAATTCCTCCTCTCTCTTTCTCTCCCTCACACACTAGCACGCAGTGTTCATCTCTCTAGAAACTGAAAATGAGATCGAGAAGTCTCTCTATACATGTGCGAGTGTGTGTGTAAGTGCCATTATGGGAAGTGGTAATGAAGTGCGGGGGAATATAATTTAAAGGATTATTCTTGTAATTTAAAGGGTAATATTTTGAAGGACGGGTGACTGGTAAAGGGTGTCGGTGGGGGACAGTGACCGGACGATCCCGGTTACTTTACGATGTATTATTAATTGATATTAGGCGTCACTATAATTAAATATTCATCAATAGATCATATGACGAAATTTAATCGAATCAAAATCTTATCAACTAAGTAATTTTTTACTTATATTTTGACACATTATCATTATGTAAATAATTATATAAGAGAAGTATTTTTCTAATTACATTTCACTCACAAAATTAAGTATCTTTTTGTACGAAATTCATTTAAATCGATCATTTATGCCAAGAATGCAAAGATTTGGGATTATTTACACAATTTTTGAATGGCTTGAACCAATTATGCAATAAGAAAATACTTTTGAGACCATTCGTGCTAATTCCTCTTTGTAACATAAGTGTTGTGGCGGCCATGGTGAGCTAAATTGGCCCGGTCCGTAGGCATTCGAGCTCGTTTCATGTTCAAATCTTAGAATAAGCTCAAACATTTGATTCATGGGTCTAATGAGTTGGCTCATTTTTATTTTTATTTTGAAATATATTGACAAGTTAAGCCAAAAAAAGGCAAGTTTTATATAATTAATAAGTACAAGTCAAAAAAAAAAAAAAAGTCAATACACAAGCCCAAGTAAACCGGCTTGTGATCTCGTGCCCACAAGCCCAAACGAGTCGACTCTTGGACCTCCCGCTCGACTTGTAAATAAATGTGTGATCAACTCAATCCATGCCTCGTCTCTCAAAATGAGTTCGAGCTGCTCAGATCTCGAATCGACACGAGTTGAGCTCGCAAGCCATGTGACAAGTTTAGGTAAATTTGTTCTATTGGTCCATAACATATTGTTAAATTAGCAAATAGGTTCTAATGAGAGACAATAGTCGGGATGACGGTGACGAGTAGCAAGTGGTGCAAGTGCCTCGTAATTAAGGAAAATAATTGGACCTGACGTTAACGCAGCATGAATAGTATGATAGTCACAAGAATATAAAAAACCACTCACCTATCTCTTTCCACATGAATGTAAGCTTCACCGACAACGACTTTAAATGCAAGGAACCAGCCAAAAGCTGCTTATTCACAACACAACACAACCCCACTACCAATAAACATTTTAGCCAAACCAAGAAAAACCCAAACCCCAATTATTTTGATGGCAAAGTACATTTCTAATAAAGTAAGCCAAACCAAGAAAAACCCAAACCTCAATTATTTTGATGGCAAAGTACATTTCTAATAAAGTATGTGGACATAGCCCTATCCATATTCGAGAAGTGGAAATTACCCAGATTTTTTAAATTTCATATTCAAAATTCCGACATAAAGTTATTTATTTAGTGTGTGTTTTAGTTACATTATTTTGAAAGAATATATTTTAAAATAGTAAATTGATGAAGAATATGTGGTTAAAAAAGAAAGAGAAGTTATTGATTCATGAAAAATATTATTTTATTACAAAATATGTAGTTGAAAATGAGTGGAAGAATAAGAATGAAAATTTGAATGTCTATCAAACAAGAACTTAATAATTCAATTTTTAATATTATTAATAATATTATAAAATTAAATTAATTTATATCCCGACCCCACACCCAAACTCTAATCATTCCACTCACGAGTGTATATCCTTCTCCTCCCTTCTATACCTTTAGTACATACACCGCCGGAGGTTGCCAACACTGCCCATCGCCACCAGGGAAGCACCGTCGACCACTGCAACAGGGCGTTGTGTCGCCATTCGCAGCTGCGCCCCGATAGAGAGCGTTAGCATTGCCAAGGGCCAGCGCTACTGTGCAATGGCGTTGCGGCGTCTTGGCGACTGTTGCGCACAGCACCAAGCTAAGATAGCAACGCTCTTTCTCCGATCTGCGTTGGGGGCGTTTTAGGTAAGCAACGATGTGATTTATGAGTGCTTCGGGTTTTGGGCGCGCAACATTGTGATTTGTAAATGGCGGTATTTCTTCCTCCAATCTGTTTGGGGTTGCTTTGGGTGTTGGTTATGGTGCAGTCGGTGAGGTGGTGCGATGGTTGTGGTGAGTTTCGGCGGTGGTGGTGCTGGCAGAGGTGGCGACGGCGGAGCAAATGGTGCTGGCAGTAGTGGTTCAGGTGGTGGTGAATTCGGTTTATATTTTCAGTAGCCTAGCTACGCAACGGTGCAACGCCGATCCAACGAGGTGCTATGAGATTGTTGATAAGAATGAGGATGAAGGTGGCATGATAGATATGCAGAGTGGCTTTCAGAGTTGGTGGTCTCGGTCGCTACGTCATCGTCGCTGTTGAACGGCTCTGATTTTGGATCTGGATCTGATTTTTCTGTGGTGTTTGGACAGTGGTTATTGTGATGTTGGCGACAGCGGCGGTCGTGGCGGTGGTGCTATAGTTTGTCGGTGGGGATGTTTATGAATTATGGCCCATCATTGGTTGAATGTGTAATTTGTGATCGGTAAACAAATTGTGACTTCTAAAAATTTTGATTTTGTGGTCGATAAATAAGTTGTGATCAATAAAAAATTTTATTTGCGATCGAAAAATAATTTGTGGTCTATAATTTTTTTGATTTATAATCGAAAAATAATTTGTAATCAATTAATTCGATAATTTATGTTCAAATTGGATAGATTTATAATTTTAATATATTTAATTAAAAAATAGTTCTTAATTAATTAATTCATAAGTAAAATTTAATAATATCTGATTTTTAAAATTTTAAACCTTATTTCTTATTATTTTAAGTTGCACAAGTTGTCAGGCCCTGACCCGAGCTTGCCTAGTATTTATTGTGAATAGATCTTAACCTTCGGTGATGCATTTCATTTGATTAAATTAGTAGGCCCAATCTGTCAATGAACAGGTCCCATTTTAGGCTGTCCACTTTCCAGCCGTAGATATGGTGGGTTGTAACCTTGTGGGTCTAACTCACCACGTGTAACAGGTGTTATATAAATTTTTATTTTCAAATTGATTATAATTTTAATTACGAGTAAGTTAGGGTTGAGTTAGCTGCCACCGTCACACACAGCAAGACTCGAAATCTATAGTAATAGTGTCAAAATGAGTAAGACAGCATACTCTTGAGATAGATCCAATATGTTAAAAGTT
>CAIGRN010073545.1:0-12646 GCA_903798345.1 Fraxinus anomala
TGTTATAGAAAAAAATTAAAAATATTGGCATATAAAAAATATAAATATAAATGTTTTTGGCGTACCATACAATAGAGATGGCCGAGGTTTGATTTGGATAATTTGTGTCAAATTTTCAAATTAAATCACTAAGTGGTTTGAATTTTTTTTTAAACAACTTAACTTTCTAAGCCAAATCACGTTTTTGGGTTTTGTTCAAAATAACGATTTAGCAAACAATATTAGTATCAAACGCACTAAGACCTAGCAACCTTGAAAAAAAATTATTAAAATCTTTAACTAGCATAACCATACATAAATTATTCATAAAAGAAACGAAAATTAATTTGGACCCAAAGTTTTAAGAACAGTTGCAAAACTGAATAAATAAATAAATAAAAATTACTTTTGTAAAACTGAGATTTTTGCCTTTGAATAGAGGTGTCAGACGGACGGGCCGGCCAGACCCATGACAATCGGCCCGGATCGACCCGGGACCATGGGCCAACCCGTGACCAGAGTGGGCGGTTCACAGGTCAAGGAGGTGTGATCCTCGGGCTTCTCATGTTGCACCTTCACGGGCCGCGGTTAACCCGCTGGCCCGTGAAAAAAAATTTAAAATTTATTGATGATGTTGTTGAAGACTTTAAAAATCTTGCAGTTCCTGAAAATTGATTGTAAAATAAATATTAAAATATATAATTTTTAAACAACTAAATTATATTAAAGACTTAAGTAGGTGCCAACCTAGTTGGAATGTACTTAAACTATAAATTATAATAAAAGTAGGTGACAATCTATTTGGGATGTACTTATGCTACAAATATTTGATAATAGTAATTAGAAATGCATTTAGTTGTTATTTGTTTAAATTAAATTTAATTTTGCAAAGTTATAAATAATTTTTGAAATCATCACGGCATGCTAAATGAATTCGAAATAATGTATTTTTAATACTATTTTGAAGTGGTCCCGGCTTAGTTTTCCACATCATTAATAGCCTGCGAAATGATCGACCATAGCAAATGTTATGGCTTATCAAAATAGGCAATTCCAAACTAATATTTCGAGAATTTTAATAGCATGCTAACTTTAAAAATTCTTTGACAATCGTATGATAACCGACTCTACAAATCGCTTATTATTTCGAAAATCGTTGCAAGAACTACATCATAAGCATATTGAATGGTTCAAATAAATATTGATAATAGTTAAAGATTCGTCAAATGCGAGTCTTAAAAAGAGATCTTTGCTTTAAAAATTTTGAATTATTATTATTTTGTGATACAAATTTCTCATTATAATTTATATCATTTTGTTAGGAAATTTTAAATGAGATATTATATCAAAAAATTTGAAATTTACATTCAAAAAAGTTATACCTCATGTAAATTTTCAGATGTAAAATTATATAGGGTTTGATTTTTTTTGGATGTAAATTTTCGAATGTAAAAATTCGTCTCAAATTGTTTGCAAATTTGATTGTGCCCCCTAACTCAAAATATCTGCGTCTTCCCCTTTCAATCCCTGTTGAAACACATATGGAAAGAACATATCGAATAAAAAACTCATTCCTCACAAGATTTGAAACTCATGCAAGAAATCACAAGAAGCTCTCGTTCACTTTACCATCTTCCACAACATCAACCTCCGATATGTTTACAGGTTGCTTTCCTTTATCAGTAGTACCGACACTTCGTTTTGGCTTTTTATAGTATAGTAATCAGCTCTAATATACACATTCTTCTGACTAAAGTGATATGTTTTCTCTGCATGTCTAGATTTCAATCTGCACCCCATATTTCTAACAGGATTCCTATCTTGATTTCTTCCACGAACAACTAGGCCTTCAGCTTGACTCCCAGATCTTCCAACAAGATGACTCATCTTATCAATAGATAGTAAAACATCATAGATTTTTTCCATAGTGAGAGTATCTCGACTATAGAGAATAGTATCTCTAAAAGTCACATATGATGGTGGCAACAAACACAACAACATTAAAGCCAAGTTCTCCTCATCATACTTAATTTTCAATGTCTCCAAATTGGCCACGATTTCTTTAAACCCGGTTAAGTGATTATCCAATGACGTACCTTCAGAGTTCCGATGAGAATACAAGCGATGTTTCAAGTGTTACTTGATGGTCGAGCTGTTTATCATATAAAGTTGCTCCAACTTCAACCACAACGCAACGATACATGTCTCGTTTAGAACATCATGAAGAATTTAATTTAAAAGATTTAGGTGAATTTGAAATTGGACTGTTCGATCCCTACGCTACTTTTCATCCTGCGTTCAGGTTGAAAGAATCTTATCAAATCCAAGCAAGACTTCCTCCAAATCCATCTGTGTGAGAACAGTTCGCATCTTTACTTGCCATAGAGTAAATCTCGTGTTTCGATCAAAAAAATAGAATATCATATTTAATTGATATCATACGAAAAATTAACCTTGTTTTGATACCATTTGTTATGAATTGATCGCAAGATAATGACAATATTGAAATAAACAAAAACAAATAAGAACACCAAAATGAGAAAAAATCACTGCGTCTTCTCCTCTTGAAGTGATATTTAAATGTGTTTACAATATCAAGATCTCAATACTTTCAATTGAAATCTAAGCTCTCTAACTTTCAAGATGTTGTTGAATATGTATATAGAGATACAATAATGTGGAATATATATATGATCCTCTTTTTGAAGTTCAAGCTGTAGAAGAATTTATAAAATCCGTAAAATCTCAAAAAATCCGTCCCGTGCCACCACAGCAGTGTCTCGACGCCCGGGGCGCTACTTCACACAGGGGGGCCGCACTGTGGCTGCGGCGACGGGCCTTCTTCCAATGTTTTTCTTCATGGCGCCATAGCGCCTCGAGTTTAATCCTTCTAATGATGTTTTCATCATCTCAAAGTCATTTTACAAGCCAAACTATCAATTCTTGATGAAATTTGATATTTATTAATTCGGACTACCAAAGCCAAAACTCTTTAGCCTTCTTTTATTCAATCAAACACCAAATCACATGGAATTTATGTCACACCACAATAGTAATTGGACCAAATTTCGGACATTCTCCATTTTTCTATATAATTGACCGATCTGATGTGCTTCTTTTAACATAGGTAAAAAATGAAGTCCTTGAAGGAAACAAGGAACCATAAATATGTTTATATATACTCTATAATTGAATCGGAATAAAAACAAACTTCTAGAAAATGATTTATCTTGTCACCCCTCCTCTACTACAATTAAAGTCGGGAGAAGAAGATGACTGTTTTTATCTTTTTCAACGTAGTTACGTTATTGAACTAATGCCTCAAATTTCAGAAACATAATTGGTGAGAAAAATAAGATTTCAGATGGAATTTGATAAAATGTTTAAATGCTATCAAACGGAATAATTTGATGATCCAAACTAAATGAAAAATTGAATAGGTTCTCAACTGCTTTTTTGACCATAGAAGGAAAACTACAAGTGCAAGTTTCTATTAAAATTACTCCTAGAAAAGCAACTTTTAAAGAAATAACTTTTCAACAATAATTGGTTTTTGGCACATATCAATGGTTAAAATTTTTAAAAGCCAGTCAAGCAGAAAAAGGAAAGATGATCAATCAAGAGACAATGATTTACATTAGCCACGGAAGAGACAAGAGGTTTTTTCTGTACTTTATTTCTTCTCAAAATTGCTCTCATTGCACAGCTTTATTTATGGTGAAATAAGCACCAATACTCCTTTTACAGGAAAAAAAAAACAAAGAATAAAGTAATGGAAAAGACCACCTCTATTAAAGTTCATAGCTAAGCAATCAATATAATTAGATTTCCTATCATGGTCAAAATGCTAGCAAAAAGGTTGAAATTAATATAAGGCTGGTTGCACTCTGAAATCAGCATTCCCTATTTCAGATGAATTAATTTTTAGGTTATTTAAAGGAAAGGCTAATAAAGTAGATTCACCAAAAGATATCAAGAGAATTTTAACGAGAAAATTGGACAATTAAATGTATTCGAGATTTTAATTTTGTAGTATTGTCAGTTTCTAGTAGTTACAAATGATTTGTTGTTTACGCGTATCATGAATGTGGAATAAATGTGGAAAACACTACTAGGAGTAATGGTGAACACAAATAGTTTTAGGTCCGTCCTACCACTTTATCATAAAACGATGTGTACTGAATGTGGAGAACAATACTAGGAGTAATAGTAAACAAAGATATTTTAATCAGATACGTTCCTATCAATATCGATTAGACAAGAATTTAGAAAATCCAAGAAACTAAGAATTAATCTTTAAAACTTACAATCCAAACGAAAGAATTGTATGATATAAACCAAACAACTGAAAAATATCGGACTTAACTTAGAAAATATTTCATTAAGGACAATATAGACATTTTAGAAAAAGGATAGTTGCTGCCAACTCATCTGGCAACTTTCTGGCATAGAACTCTCTGTATGTCTAGCACTACTCTTTTAATTTTGTAGTATTGTCAGTTTCTAGTAGTTACAAATGATTTGTTGTTTACGCGTATCATGAATGTGGAATAAATGTGGAAAACACTACTAGGAGTAATAGTGAACACAAATAGTTTTAGATCCGTCCTACCACTTTATCATAAAACGATGTGTACTGAATGTGGAGAACAATACTAGGAGTAATAGTAAACAAAGATATTTTAATCATATACGTTCCTATCAATATCGATTAGGATATATCAAAATAGAAATTTTCATGCATCCAATAAGCACCAAAAAATTGAGTTCATGTTATATTGTATCTCCTCCTTTTCCCGTTAGCATTTATCATTGAACAAGATACAAATCCAAGCTCCTTTGTAGGTTGGGCGAGTGTCATAATAAAGGATCCCTTTAAAAGCCCTGGCATGGGGAGATGGCGCTATAAAAAACTAGATTGGGGGATCACTAGTACAATTTTATCTTTAATTCATTGTCATTTATAATTTGCAAAAAGATGAGCATAAAGTAGAAGAAAAATGTAATGCAATTCTATTAAAAATAATTGGCCACTCCACAAGCTAAAGATTATAATTTAAAGGTATAGATCGGTAAGAATATTGTTCCGATGGATAATTCTTTTATAAAGTTCATTAATATGTGAGCTCATTAGTTTACCCCGAATGATGGGTCTCAGCTCAAGAGGAAGAACTCGTAATATACACAAACCCATCCATTTTGGTTCTATATTTGTTTTAAAAGAATGCTTAACCAATTCCATGCGTCAAACAAAAAAAAAATCATTTCTACTTCCAACCTTTTGATCTTCCCATTCATCCCTGCCATAGATCTTTCTTCCCCTAATTTTTTCCATTCTACCAATGAATTTTTTGTAATAATTCATAAATTTAGATCGACTAATTCTTCTCGAATAGCACCTGCACCATTGCGAAATGCATTGAAGCCTTGGTTAGTTAAAAAATGGTGGGACATTGTTTTTCCAAGATCGGATTTCATGTTCAAATAAACCTCGTCATGGTAAGAAAGATTATTTTTTAGAAATGGGCCTAGGAAAAGTTAAATTGGGATGGGGTCTTACTTCGTTGGATATTCCCCTTTCAAAGTCGGACGTGAAAGTTTCCTTTCATCCTGCTTAAGTATGTACACAAAATAAAGAAAATAGTTCTTTCAAAGGGAATGTCGTCCAACTCAAAAACATGGGGATAGAGAGACTAACCCAGGTAGTTTTTTCCTTGCCTCAGAGCTTAGGTTAAGGAATAGAGTGTAAGGGAGGACACCATTGGTTGTATACAAACCAGGGAGCGAGAAAGCAAAGAAAGACTTAACATGTCATTATCTTTAGAGTGAACGGTGTTTGGTGAGTCTATATTACTGTATCCGCACGTATGACCCTTTTTTCATCTTTTGGCATGGGAAAGGGGAATAATAGAAAACCCAAAAAAGGTACTACAAAAGGGGACATTAAATATAAAAAAGAAATAATAGAATTTTATTACTTTTCTATCCACAAATTACAAAATGAATTACCTATTCATAAAGTTATAGATAACTACAAAAGAAAACAATCAATAATAATTAAAAAATAAACTATTTGTAGAGTATTTATCGAGAATAAAGAAAATATCTTAGATACCATAGAATTCCTATATATTTAACAAGGTAAATAAAGATTAATAATGTAGTTTTGAATGTACAAATCAATACACCTTTTTGTCAAGTGTATGTGTATGTAGATGCTTTTAGATTGCCATAATTTTCACCACTACAATATCGAGAGAAATTATTCATAATTGATTTACTTAAATTGCACGTTAAATCTACGTGCAATGAATTATGAATAGTTGCTCTTGAAATCAGATTGGTAAAAAATGACAATCTAAAAACATCTGTACAGGTACAATTGACCGCACTCCCAATCCTCAAATTGAAAACACTTTGAATGAAAAATAGTAAGTATTGAGTGAAGAAGAGAAAATTAAAACATATGGAGACAAGAAAAGAAAGAGGAGTCAATATCTATCTAATTATACTGTTGACCAAATATTGAGGCCACTTATCCTGGCCCAATATGCAGGAGAAACATTTACTCCCATAGAGTTTCTGCATCTTGATGCATTATCAACTTCTTTTCTTTAGTGGAAGTCTGCATTTCAAAGTACATATCCATATCTCACCACCTTCCCTTCTCCATCACCAACCCTACAACATTTTTCATTAGGGTAACATACAAGAAGTTGTGTGGTTAATTCGAAAACTCGTCTTGTGAGATATTATCTAGACATACAGCCATTTCCGACTTGTTATGTAAAGTGAATCATACAATATGAAATAGTAAAATCTTGTCGATGTACAGTCATCTCAAACTAAAAACCTCCAAAAGTTCTTATAATAAACTATTTGCAAGATCACTACACAACAATTTCTAACTTGTTATATAAGGTGAATTACATAATACTAGATAGTAAAGTCTTGCCATTTCAAACAAAAAACTTCGAAATATTCTTGTAATTAACAATTTGCAAGACAGTTGATTGCAAATAGTCCTCGATGAATATGTGATAAAAAAAATATGAACTTAGAACATGGGTCTTCTCTAATAATATTATATTGAACTACCCGTATGCAATTATATTTTGAATGTTATTGAGATGCGTAAATTAAATAATAGAATGCATACAAAAGTCAAGGAATTCCACCGTTGCTGCTCTAAATTAATAACATGGGGGCCACATTTCCTTTTTCCACCCTATAAATAACCCCTTCTATTTTCTTTCGCCTTCCATCACCAACTTTTTGTACCTGAAAAATCACATAAGAGACCAATCCAACGCTTCTGCCGGCCTATTTACCCAATAAAAATGCAGCCAGGTGAGCTAACACAACTCGATTATCTATTTTCTTCAAACCTAAACCAATACCCTTCTCATTTTGGCCTAATTAACAACAACACACCAGCATGTCAATTTAACAGATTTTCTAATTTGTATCAACTTCCCCAAGTTCAAGAACTCAATCCCCAATCGACATGTAACGGGACTTCGGACGAAGGGGATGATCACCAAGTCAGGATAATAAACGAGAGGAAGCAACGACGAATGATATCAAACCGAGAATCTGCACGACGATCACGTATGAGGAAGCAAAAGCACCTCGATGAGCTTTGGTCACAGGTTGTCTGGCTTCGAAACGAGAATCGTCAACTGATAGACAACTTGAACCGGGTTTCGGAGAGCCATGATCAAGCAGTACAAGAAAATGCTCAGCTTAAAGAAGAGGCTACTAAACTTCGTCAAATTATCTCATACATGCAGCTCCATAGTCCTTATCGTAGTCTGATCAGATATTTTGATGATCATGAATCAATATACGAAGAATTGCTTTGTGGAGAGGGGGCAGCCGATTGTGCCATTATTTTTAGCTCAACCATTGTTCCTTTCGTTTAATTCTTCCTACTTTTGTGATATTGCAAACCGCCACCGCCACCGCAATCTTTTGTGGGAATCTTTTGTGGGTGAAAGAAACATGAGGAAGTGTGAGATTTGGTTGTGGGTCAAGCTTGGTCGATTGGTGGCAATTTTGGTTGCACTCCCTTGCTAGTAAAGGTTGAATTCATAATTTTTCTTGTAGAAGACTTGAGATGTGAATTAAATAAATTAATAGAAAATGAGGACGAAAAAGAAAACGAGAACAAGAACAAGATCCAAACATTTTGTGCAAACATATCCAAGTAGTTTCAACTAAAAGTTAATGTGATACAAGAATGACCAAGTTCAAGAGAGTATGAAAATTTGACTCATATACTAAGCCTATATTTATGTAATATTATTAGTAACTTAAAAGTTACTCGTATTACTTAAATCAAAGTCAAATTTTAATTTTAACTATATATTCAAAACTCTTATTACTTTCTACAATTTTGTGGTCCCATTCCTCTTAAAATATTCCTAAAAAGTTACTAACAATCAATCTAGATCATAAACAATTTTTACTCTATAACTGTTTGTAGTCGATTTTTCAGAAAATCCTTTTTAACCTCGTCAAAATCTTCATTTTATCTTCTTTCCCACCCCTACTCCTCCCTTTTCCCCTACATCTCAGCCAACCCTACATCTCAGCCAACCCCCACTCCCCACTCACTTCCCACGTCCACTCCTCCCTACAATGGCTTGTTCTGTCAGTTCACCCTTCCTCGCTATGTCTCTCACTCTTCCCTACTACTTGGAGTTGGCTACGGAGAAATATCTGAAAAAAAGTAGAAACAGTGGAATTTGTAGTGCTTGGGGTTCCTGCATAGAATCTTGGCAATAGATTGACGAAAAGGAGGAGGAAATATTTTAAAAGAACGAGTAATATTTTCCCAAAAAGTATAGTTATTAGACTCGACCCGAACATCGATCCGATCATAGTCCTAGGTCTCTGGTTAGTGGTTGAACCGATGGGTCAGTGGTCAGACCTGTAGATCATTACTAAAAAATTATAAATGAATTTTAAAATATAATTTTTTTTTTTGAGATAAAATTAAATATTTGAAATTAATTGTCACTAATTATTTATACATTTAGAAGTTATAAATGTTGATAGACATTCGATTAATCTTAATTAAAATTAATCTTTCAATACATCATTTGTATATACATTAAAGTGAAATATTTGACTATAATTTTTCAAGACATTCAGAACTATAGATTATTGCAGTGAAGTAGCAAAATTTTTGTATGCTCCAGTTGGGAGGGAGGTATCATTTTCCTTGAGGGTTTAAGGTTGAATTCTTTCGACCCAAAAATTTTAAAGAAAATTTTCTAAGTCGATCAATCGGGCTTGACTGGGCTGACGGTTTTAATGTAAAACTGTTGGTTGACCCTGTTTTCACATACTTTCGGATCAAATGACCTTGTTCGACCTGGTCAGATGCCTGGTTTGTCGGGCCGGGCCGGGCCGGACCGAGTTTAATAACACAGCTTATTGCAGATTGAGCAACATTTATTGTTGGCCAAACAAGGAGGAGTCCTTATCATGTTCAAATTCGAAGGCAGAGTTTTCCACATGGAAGAATGATGTAGTCCACATACAAGTATTAATTATTTTAGCAGTTTTAGATTTTTTCCCTCATTTAATTTTTTTTTTCTAATGGTAGTTTTATAATTAATCAGTGTTCTAAAAAATACAAATCGTGACAAAAAAAATAGAGGCTAAGTTTTGGCCTAGGTGTAAAAAATATTTTTCATTTTAATATTATTTTAAAATTTTAAACCAATCTAAAAATTATTTAATAGTTAAAAGAAAAAAAAAACCATAAAAAGAGTAACAAAAAAAAAAAAGAAAAAGCATGCCTAGTAATAATAAAAAAAAAAGAAGCGCGAGGCAAGACATTTTGTGCTCGCACCTTTTTATTAGAATACTGCAATTAATATATTATAGATTAGGATTTCCATTATATTATTTTCAAATTTAGAATATAATTCCGTGGCATTGCATAATAAGACCACTCGTGTCTTTTAAAAAAAAATGGATTTAGTGAAATAAAAAATAAAATGGATTATGTGTCCAAAATTTTGATATTTTGCAAATCAATTAGTATTTGATGATTAGTAAGAACTAGAAGTTTGTTTAGAAATTTCTTGAAAATATGATTTGGTGTGCTTATTTGAGCCCCCATTTTTATGTAGAATGTATTTTGTAATAATATATTGATGAAAAATGTGTGGATAAAAATAAGAAATTTTTTTAAAATTTGCGTGTAATATTATTTTATTAAAAAATGTGTAGTTGAAAAGAGGTGAGAAAAAATATATTTTGAAAAAAATTGGATATCAACAAGGGATAAGTTTATTTCATTATTTATTTGATGCACATTCAGATAGTTCAATCCTTGTTCTTAAAAAACGAGAAAAAAACAATATTTTCCTAGTATGACATCATAATCTCTCATTACCCTACAGGAATATGAGCTAGACGACAGAAGACATAAAATTAAATCGCGACATTTTTTTCTAATTAACTTTCAATATATAATAGAACTATTCCAATTTGNTTTATTTGATGCACATTCAGATAGTTCAATCCTTGTTCTTAAAAAACGAGAAAAAAACAATATTTTCCTAGTATGACATCATAATCTCTCATTACCCTACAGGAATATGAGCTAGACGACAGAAGACATAAAATTAAATCGCGACATTTTTTTCTAATTAACTTTCAATATATAATAGAACTATTCCAATTTGATAAACTGGAGGTCTTTGCCAGAATGCCAAATATGTAGTCTTTTTTTTTTGGTGACATAGTCTTTAAATTAATTAGCTTTTAAGTAGGTGTGGGCATTTTAACTAAAATCGAACATCTCGAACTAAAATCGAAACCGAATATGAGGTTCCGATTCGATTCCGAAAAGGATAAATTAGGACCGAAACCGATAACCGATTGGCTTCAAGAACGTTCTTGGTTCCTAAACTAGAACCGCGGACACCCGAATGAAAATGATTTTTTATATAATTTTTTAGAAAAATGATAAATTTTCGAATTATTGAAAATATAAAAAATTCTAATTTGGATAGTAATTTTTCTAAAAGCTTAATTTTTTTTTCTTTCATCTCACATCAGATTATTGCATTTTAGATATCAGTACATGTTACTTTTTACAATGTAGGCTTACTATAAATCAAAAAGTTCAAGATAGAGATGTAGTATAAGTTGATTAATAAAGCATTCATTCTTGAAATTAGAGTTTCTTGTTTTCTTGCATTATTTGCAAATTCAAGTGATTTTTTTATTTTTATTTTTTGAAGTGTGATAATTGAATTTGCTATATTCATAATTTGGGGGTGTGATGTACCTCTTTGGTTATCTCAAGTTCATTGTTCTATTTTGAAATATAATTTTTTTTTTTACTCAAACAAGGTGAGTTCAATACATGAAGTGCAATTTCTTGATACAATATAGTTATGTATCTAATTAGTATTTTTTTTTATATCGGTTCATTTTAAAAGTAAAAGAATTTAAGTATTGTCAAAAATTAAATCATAGGCTCTAGCATGCATCATTTATGTATTGAATAAGATTTATTAAGAAAAAAATCATTTATTCTCGAACTGTAATTTTTTTTTTTTTTTTTGTGCTATAATTTTATCCACTTTTTGTGATTTTTATTCTTTACTAATTTGTGTCGTTTAGTTGGATTTCTTAACTAATTTTCTCCATTTCACAAATATTGTCGAGTAGTAGTATCTTAGGTATACTTATCAAAAGGGTCTTTATGAAAATATTTATTAAATGTATATTATAAAAAATTATGGGTAGAATTGAACCCGAACCTGAATTGACGTTCGTATTTGGTTCCAATAATTATAAGAACTTGAATGGTTCCATTTATAAAATACCCAAAGTATAATGTGTGATTTCGGGTATTGAAATACTTGAATCGACCTATCGACGCCGGGTCTACCTTTAAGTTAAATTTTATTTTCAAACATGTTTATACATCTTATCATTTTCATAGTTATAAGTAATAAAAATTATTTCTTTCAACAATAATATATGAGTTATTTTCGAAATATGGACTGCTCTAATTTTGTTGATGATAAATAGATAGAAATAAATAAAGGGTAATTTAGCTCTTATTTGGTCCTCAATTTTTAAAATTAATTTTTTCGCAAACTTATTTTAATTACACATTTTAAGATACCCACAATTTTTATTAGGTGTGGACATAGTCCGGTCTGGTCCGGTTCGGTCTAAAGAGAATCGAATCAAATCTGAAATTTTCGGGTATTTAGTAAATGAAACTTTTTTAGTCTAAATTTAATTATGGAACCGTTCGGGTTCGGTTCCATTCGATTCAGTTCGGTTCTATTCGGTTCCAAGATTCTGTACAATAATTAAATTTTTTTTATATTATAACAACGCTATATTAATTCGACTATGACATATTCAATCTTAACTCTTACAAAATAATGTAGTCCAATCTTATGATATCTTTTGTTCTCTTTATTGAGTTATTCATAGATTTGACTGTTAAAATCATAGAAAGAGAAAGATGACTAGTTTACAATAATAGAATGGTAGAAATGACACTATGGTAGAATAAAAGATTAAGATATAACTTATGTCAATTTGATTAAGTTGAGCTTGGCTGAAAATTAGAAATAGTAAAATCATATTTTGGATTTTGACTAAATTAATTAGTTAG
>CAIGRN010073547.1:0-14493 GCA_903798345.1 Fraxinus anomala
TTGTTTTAATCTTGATTTCTTCTCTATTTCCTCTCATAGGGAAAATATTCCCAACAATTTTAGCCATGCCAATGGTGCTAGAGTTTACCAGTTGCTTAGCTTCATTTGCTCTACGTACCTACAAAAGCAAACAGTTAGGATATATTTGGTTTGCTATTTTCAAGTTGTTTCCAATTTCAGTTTTGCAAAACATTAAAACCATGTTTGGTCTATTATTTTCAAAAATGCATTTTTGAAAACAAGGTTAAACTTGTAACGTAAAATTCAAAACGTACTTTTAACTTTTTCATCGTTTTAAGTGAAAATTCTGAAAACACTCAAAATATGAAAAAACAAGTGTATAAATTAAAATTTTAAAATTAAAAATATAAAATTCTAACAAATAAAGATTTTAAATTTAAAAAAAAAAAAATTATAATTATAAAATCTTATAAAAATAAATTTCAAAAAATAAAAAATAAGAATTCTGAAAAAATAAAATTATATAAATTTCTAGAAAAATAAAATTATAAAATATAAAAATAATTCAGGCTCTTAACGATTATTTACATAAAAATTCAAAAAACATAATTAAATGAATACAAATAAAAATATTACATGTCCACGTCATTAATTTTTAATTTTATTTCCTATATTTTGCACTATATTTATTATTTATTATTAATTTACTTTTGTGACGAGAAAAAACATTGTAAAATTCATCAACTTTCAAATTTATATATTACATGATAATATATTAATATGGAATTATTAAATGTTTATTGAATAATCAAATTTCATTTTCTAGTTTTCTGTTTTAGGAAATAATTTTTCAAAATAATAAACCAACGTATTTTTAGTATCTTAAAACAGACCATCAAAAAAAAATTAAAAATAACTCTTAGTAATTTGGATAATACCAATGGAGACTTGAGGATTTGAATCAAGAAGATCCAGGAATAAGGATTGGAAGATGCAGCAGTTCAGTCAAAAATTCAGAATCAGAATTAGTCACGCATCGGGGTAGTTCCACTAATTTCTTCTATGATTCAATAGAAATAGGATAGTTACATACACGCCACATTTTAAATGAAATTAAGGTCTTTAATTTGGTGTATAGTAACATTCAATGTTCCAAAAATGCGTCTAAGCATGTGGCAGTGAGTGCGTGCTTTATTAATATTTAAAAATAAATAAATTTGTAAAAGCTTTTTAATTTATTTTAGTTTCAAGTTTTTAAACGAATTAATCTGTACAAAAGTTAAAAATGAAAACAAATTAAAAAGTTTTAAACAAAACAATGGCTAAAGGATAATTAGAAAACAGTGAAGCTTGATTGCACCAAATTCAATTTGCCTTCCTTAACGGAATTCGAATTTGATGAAGATTGAAGATGATACATTAACTACATTGAATTGGAGTCTAATAAAGAGTTAAATAAGATTTAAGCTACGATGTTATCTACATTATAATTATAATTTTAAAATTTATCGTTTTGTTTGAAACTTCAAAAGTATGTATGAAGTTTTTATCTAGTTGATAATTGAAACTATAAAAAATAGTTTAGTTTTTGCATTGGAAAATTTTAAAATTGTATAATTGACTAATTGTAAGAATTATTAAGTAAATATATTATTTTATAATTTTAGATGTTTACTATGTATTATTTTAATAATTAAATTATTTCTAAAATTATTAAAAATTTAAAATAATATTAAAAATAAGAAGAAAAAAAAATTACGCTTAAACCTGCCTAGACTCGTAAAACTTGAAACTTGACATCCACACAATAGTAACATTTGTCCTAACTTTTTTCGACACATTCTCACCGTCAACTTTCTCTTAATTAATACATCTCGTCTCTAACAATGATTTTGTCCAAAAAGTTTGTTGGGAAAGCATAAAGCTAGTTTAAATATCACTAGACACGTAAAAACCAACAATAAATTTCGACATTGTTCTTAAACTTATCTATCTAAATAAATACTTATGATTCATTAGCAGGAGACAAATTAACTCCTTAGGACCATATAGAAGAAATGGAAACATAGAAAAAAGGGAAGTAGGAGACATATCACGTCTAATAATGAAAGGGGCCACTTTCAACTTTCCATAATCTTTATTGCAACTCATTTTGGGTGGATTTAGGTAGCACAGTCCAAGAAAATATCAAGGTTAAGATTAGGGACCATCCATTTTGTCCAAAGAACAGATCATCAATGTCGTGTTCTTCAACTTAATCCCAACTCTATTATCTTCCTCGCCCTTTTTTTTTTATTCGCTTTCCAAGATTAGCACGAAATTATTTTCTCGACTATAATCGTGAATCTTAACGAGTATATGAATTCAAGCAAAACACTATATAAATAGCAAGAAAAATTGTATCTCTTTGAAACAAAGATTAAATTTGAATAAATAAGCTTAGTTCAACATGTTTTAAGAATAAACACAAGCCCTAATTAAACTTTAGTTGCATTGTCATCTTAATAAAAATTGTACAGGTGTGACTTTTGATGAGAAAATGAATATGATGATCCTTCTATAACTCATGAAATAGTTGAAGAACCGATTATGCATGCGAAAAGGATTCGTCAAAGATAATTTCTTTACATTTATTAGTGCATACCAAACATGTCCGTATGATAAGTTTATTATGCAGTATTGAAGACTAGCATACAATAAAATGGATAAGAATTTAACATCTTTATTAATCTGCTCAATATCGTTCAGTCTAACACATCTAACATATTGTAATTGAATTGAATTTCCATTTATACAATGCCCACACAAATATATATACACCATTCAAGATTTGTGTGGTCTGCCTCATCAATTTCCTGCATTTTTGTCCACCGAATGTCTCCTAGTCACTGTTTTTCTATTGTTTGTGTGATTTAAAGGTATAGTATTTGAACTAGATGGAAAGGGTCCTGCTTGAATTGGAGACTTGGGCTCTCGAGAGAATGATTATAGAGTTTGCCCCTCTTCTCTGCTGATAGAGTCGATTACCGAGTTGTAAAATTATTAAGATTTACTTGAATGTGTTGATTGGTGTGTAATTTGTATCAATAAAATGTAGGAATCGTTATTATAATTTATGTAATATTTACTATTAATACTTACTTTACATGGTCAAGCTACCAACCAACGAAAGCATACTATAAATCACATAGATATCAACCTTGATAGCAACTATTATCTCCAATTAATTGAGATTCGATACACTCTCTGCTTCTCTAGAATGTCCAAATCCTAATGCCGCCACGTCTTGATCTTCAAATTCTAGTCCATAGTTTGAGGGATTTTGATTCTCTTCTTGAGATGGCTCCAACTTGATCATTTGAATGGCAGTAAATCCTGCACATTCATCATCCTTGATGTTGCGGCATGTATTCATCAATTGCTGCTGCCATGACATTGAAGGCAAAAGAGTAGGGATATTAGAGAACAAGGGTAGTTCTGCAGCCATGCCATTTTGTGGGCTGTTGTACCCTAAGTTGATGGACTTGATTGGGGAACGACGATTTGTAATTTCCTCGCAAGTATGTCTTTTCGATCCAATCATCTGAAGTTTGTTCTCTTTTCCATATTCTGTTTCGTTCATTTCAATAAGATTGTTGGTCAGCTTATAGTCATACGGAAGTTGGACTGGTAAACACGGTCTTTGTATCGTGTATATGCCCGGTATGCTCAAGAGATAGCTGAATTTCCTCTGTATGCTTATTACTAGGTTAAGATCTTCAGCAACCTAAAAAACCCAACAAAGTATCAGAGATAATTGGCTTAGTCTCCCTTTAGTTGTATACTAGTAGAAGGCTTGGGTTATGACTTGATGCTGGGTAAAAATCTATGCAAGATAATTGACATGGATAAAGTAAAGTGAAGTTTGCTACATGTACAGGGATATTGTACATGACATTTCATCATTAGATAGGGGCCAAAAACTGCAATGTCGGCAACTATAGCATTCTATCATTGAACAGGGGCCAAAAATTGCAATGTTGGCAGCTAATGCAATGCTCTGCCAACACTGCATCTGAAACTTGTACAGGGCGAAAAGTAGCAAAATTGAAGAAAAATACCTTGTCAAATGAGCCCAGCTGAATTATCCCTTCTCTGACAGACACAACAGCAATAGTCTGCCAAAGATGAAGACTTCATACTCAATTGAGTGATGTAACAGAACAAGAAAAGAACATTTACACTGAAAATTTTCTGACCTGAATGCCTGAATTGAATTGAACCTCCCACGTTCTTGGTTGCTGCAAGTATGTACAGAAGAACTCTAAGAAAATGAGACCAGAAGATTTTAGGCTGTAAGAATATTCTTTCAAGAGTTTTGATTTTGCTTACAGGATCAATTGATACATTATAAGAGGAAATGAAATTAGGATCATTTTCACTGAGGCTATCTCCAAACACCCATTTATGACTGTTATCTGCTGCAACTTTACCCACCAATCTGCAAATAACACATAAAAATACCGACTTTATAAAAATTGTGGATATACCGAACTTTGATGTAAAAATGAATCCGGTTTGCACTCGAACTATCGAAGATAGAATTTAAAGAAATTAACTTGTGGACTCTCTAATGGCTTAATTCTTTTTCACCAATTCACCTAAAGAAATGCAATAATAAAAAAATGGCTTACCCTTCTCCATAACTGTAGACCTCATGTGACATTTTGAAAAATATATCAGCTCCAAACTTTCCCTTTCTGTATCCACTTCCAGCTCTTTCACATTCAAGAAAATCACAAAATCCATCTTCCCAAACTAGAATCCTGAACCAAATTATCAACTAACATTTGATAATACTTCTCAAAGCATATCAAAACGGGAGATGAAACTCATGTTCAGTACGCAGTAGTGGATAGGATTAGATAATATGAGTTAAAAAATTATCTTATTTTTTCTTCTCATTACTGTCCTGAACGTGTCAAAACTTCTCATATATAACATACGAAGTTCATTCATTACCAGTTCCTTTTGTTTCCTTTAGCACGATCAAGTGTACATCCGGTATGATCCCACCTGCAACAGAGCAAAGCTAAATGTTACGTATTTTCACAGTAAGGTTAGGATTTAATAATTTGCTTATTTTCAACTCTATATGAGCAAAAGAATTGTTCAGTTTTATACTTGCTTATTCACTTATAAGTGAATTTTTAAGCTTGGTTAAACATGCAGTTAGTATGGATTAGTCTTGCTTACTTGGGTGGAGGATAATTTCTGGGCAGAATCCTCCAAAAGACTGCATATACCCATTTAGAAGAATTAGAAGAAGAATCTGAAAATGTACATAGGCTTCTGAGTGTTTGCGGCAAAAGACAGTTGAGCATTGGAAGTCCACTTTCCATTGTTTAGAGAGAGAACAAGTTGAGAGTATAAAAAAGCTACTTCTGTGGTGTCTATTCTATCGAAATTAATAGAAAAAGAGCAAGCCAAAGATGAATGCCAGGGTAAAGCTCATGCGCGAGGATGGCCGATTTATTATTCGATTAGTAAGTTAGTCTCAATTTTTAAATTTTAATTATATTAACAAAATTAATTTCTTATTCTCAGTCCCCATTATTTTCAAAATATATTTTTATCTCTTATTTTTAATTATACATTCTTCAATAAAATAATATTACATGTAAACTAAAAAAAAATTCTTATTTTTTAACCTTAAATCACTACTCCAAAATGCATTTTTGTCAAAAAAAATTAAAAAAATGGAACTCAAACAGACTCTACATCATCATGTGACTTTCGTGAAAACATGCTTGAATTCAAATCTTTAGGGGATTTTTCCTAGGGAAATATGTAGAGGCACTTTACATATGTTCATTTTCTAAACAACGCTGCTACGTGTACATTTATTTTGTACGTTAAGTTTGAACCTTACTTCCCACATTTTTTTGTGAAAATACAATACTGAAAAATCGATTCATGCTTTTTCACATGTTATAAAAACTCGACTTAATTATTTTAATTAAATGTTTACATTAATGATTTGATATTAACTTATACATTAAATGCCCTCATAAAAACAAACTTTCGATTTCTATCAATAGTTGTGAGTGAAAGAGTCAAGTAATAAAATCAATTTGTACCATGCGAAGACAAGTCCCAATCAATCTTTTCAAGCTCTGCAATTTTATTTTTCATTCATAAAACAAGATTCTTAGTTTGAACGTTCTGAGGCTCTGAATATATGTCAGCATTAAATATATGTCCCATTTACCTTTGGTCGAGTACTCGAGTTGACGGGCTGTATTCTTCTAATGTTCCTCTTTTCTTTCCTCACTTCATAAATTAATTTATTAGATCCTGTTTGCTATCAAATATTTCAATTACTATTATAGACATTCATATTTTCTGCCAAAATTCGAAAATAAACAAAGGAGAGTTTTAACTATGAAAAAGTTTAGATTATAAAAAATTGACTCGAGAAGAAGATTAATCCTATCTCTTATCTGGTACTATAACATAATTGATCAGGTTACATGACAAACATATTTTTCACTATTTTTTTACAATTTTTATTTACCACTAATTTGATTCTAGTTCGATCCATTGCTCTTTAATCTTTCCCTTAAAATATTCTTCCATATAGATTCACTGTGCACGACACAATGAGGACAGTATAGACTCCAGCTTTAGGCCTATAGCCACCGTGATGGACAGGTATTCCCGCTCTGGATGATAATCAACCAATCATGTTATAGTACCAGATAGGATGACAGAAATGTTGTCAGAATGTTATATAACATTCTATTATTTGACTGCTTAAAACACAGTCAGTTTCTCCATCCAATCATCTACTGCCACCTACACTTCTGTCAATGTATCTGTCAAAAACTTTCTGGTAAAGTGACATTATCTATAACCAAAACGGTACAATTTATAAACCTAAAAAAAAAAAAACCAAAATTTGCATTCGAAAAGTGAGATCAATCGCACAAGATTCGTAAATGGTGGTCCTCAATCAATTAATCAATGAGTGAGTGACAGAGCATTCGACAAGGACTTGCTCAAGAGAACCCCATCCACCTCTTAGATACAACCATGTATCATATTGTTCAACTAAGGGTGTCAAAATGTGTTGGTTCGTTCATTCATCACGAACTTGGGGAAAAAGAATAATGTTCAACTAGAAGTCTCAAAAAGTGCCACTCGGCCACTACCTGGCAGCCCAGTACGTAAAAGGCTCGTCCCAACCCGTGTTGAACTAAATTTAATTATAAGTAATATTTTCAAACTTGACCATAGATGCTCTCTGGAGTGTCCACTGTTTAAAAATGAAAAGTCAAGGTGATAATAATGTGAACCCCACAGTGGAGGCTAGTACTGAGACTTGACAACCACGAAATTTTAGGGCAGAAGGGCATCTCTCTATAGGGACATCAATTCCAGCCCCTCCAATTATGACTTGTCCTACATTTCCTTATCTTTTAGGATAGATAGCATTTAATGACAAACTCCTATAGGTGCTGCTTCACACTCCCTAATCTTCTGCTGGTTCATGGTACATGAACACACGTGAGATTTTCGTCTCATACGGCTACGGCTACTCCTGTACGGGCAAACTCTTGCCTTCATTTCCAAAAGGTAAACGGTAGATATACTTTTATGTTAAAGTCATCCCACCGGTGTCCACTCTCCTTTTTCTAAATTCTGAAGCTATAAGTCATCTATGGGTTCTCCTCAAAACTCAGAACTTCTTAGACATCGGTCATACTTTCCATTGGAGAGATCTTGCATAATCAATCATCCTTAGCCCAAATATACTAACACACACACACTAGTAGTAACACACTCATATCACCACACCGACATATTATTTAGTCATGGAATACCATGCCAGGTGCACCTGTCAAAATGAAAAATAACAATTACGAGATCCACCTATCCTAGGCGGCACAACCACAAAAAACCATTAAAAAGAGCATGTAACGTTATTAAAACATTATGAAGGTTGATTATTCCCACCAAGAATTTGATCGCCAGGGGAATGGGAGCATCAAGGTTCCAACAGTGCACCACAAATAAATTGGCAACATTAACCCTGAAACGCCTTTTTCCCCAAAAAAAATATCAAAGCTGGGAAAGAGGCTGTGAAATCAGACGGAACGAATTCACCTGGAATTTCCTTTTTAAGGTGACAAGAAATTGTAATATCATGTATAAAAATCTCAAATTGCATGAATGTCTACAAGTAGTGCTGAGAAACATTATATGTCAGCATTTTCAAGGAGCTAGAACTGAACAGGATTTATCTATCGCATTACTCTGATATAGGTACAGCATTGAACTATATTACCACTCGATAAAGAAAAAAAGGGTATTGGCTGGCTTTCCAAAGTAAAGAGTATTAAAAAATCACTGATGAACTGTACAATAAATTGCTTATGCCCAGCAATGGAATGTTAGGAGTATGGAACCTCTCTAAAATTAATTTTTGGCCCTAAACATAAACATGTCTTCAGCATTAAATCCAAGACCTGACTGAAACCTTAAGGCCTGACAGTGCTTGAGTCATCAATTGGAGTTGCTTTCTTCCCAGAGTAACGCTGAATACAGAGGGAAATGCTTTTATCATTGAAAGTGGTAACACGAGATGAATTAAAATATTAAATTTAATAATAAATACACTTACATACGTAACATACCTGCTTCCCAAAAGTGAAGGGAACATATTTATATTTGATCATATGCATTATCTGCCTCTTCATTGTTGAAATGAATAGCACAAACCAATAGAACAATAGAATTGGCCAGAACACAGGAACGTCAAATGCAATGAAAAACGTCAGTACAAAAGCAAAGCAGAAGCCCTTTGTGAGAGAATGCCTGTCATTAGAAGCATCCAAATCAATCCATCCATTTCGTGGTCAAAGATCAGAATTATATATGACTAAAACAAAAGAAACTGGCTAATAAATTCCAACAGCGGGAAAGATACTAATTTATGAAAGTTATAAGAAAAAGGAAAATGTTGAAGTTGGAGAATTTCCACAGCGAGAAACTGTCGACATAATAGGACTCTTGGACAAGGTCATTTTCCATGATAAAAGGTATCAACTACAACAGATGATCCAAAAATAGTGTCACATTGATAGACAACAACAAACTCAGTATGTCTTACTCAGCATTGGTATAACTTCACAAGGTAACAGTGACATCTACATTGAACATTTAGCACTTTGTGTCAGTAGCAACTACTAAATGATGACTATCTCCAGGAAGATTGACACTGCCCAATTCCACAGGGAAATGGAGATGGCATGTGAAGCCAAAACTCCCAAGATAGGAATAGGAACATGGAGAAAAAATTCATTTTTCAAATGAATAGAAAACTAAAGCTCCTCTAAATCTATGAAAAACTGTAATTCTCAAGATTGCGCTTTCAAGATAACAAGAGTATTTTGAGGAATCGCATAAGCTATGTAATACCAGACTCGACAAACCCAAACCATCATGTTATTTATGGAAAGGTGACAAGTATGAATGTCTACTTGTTTCAATGTGACATTATGCTGTCTGGAATTTCAAGTCTTAAAAGATTGAGGAGGTGGAGATTAGGAAAATCACAGGATACAACATCCAGTAGCACTCACTTTATTTTTCTCATCCAAATCATATGCACAAGCACTGCAAGCTTATGGTTTGTGTGAGCCAACGCAATAATGATGTGGTGGAACATGTTCACTCTGCAAAGCAGCTTTAAACAAGATCAAGTGGAAATTGCATGATCTTATCTCCTCAACTTGCACCACTATGTAATTGTTCTGTGTCTGTAATCACAATCTTATCACTTAGCCCCTGTTTGGCACCCATTCTCATTCTCATTCTTTTTCTCTTTTTTCATTTCAACCACACATTCTCCCAATGAAATAATATTACACACAAATCTAAAACTTTTCATCACTTTTCCACCACACGTTCTCCCATCAATCACTATTCAAAAATTAATTCTTCCTTAAAAAAATGGAGGCCAAACACCAAGAATGGGTGTCAAACACCCACTTATTAACAAACCAGGTCTGGAATTGTAAATAGGGCAGTTGCCAATGAATGGAGAACGCAGCAAAAGAGCCTTATAGTACAATGACCTAGGAACTTAATGAAATCCTTAATTTTTTGTCCTTTTCTCCTCGAACTTTTCTACTTTGTTTCCCAAATTTCCTCAAAGTAAGTATAGCTAACCAGAACTTATAGACTGCCCATATAAACATAATATTGAGGCATATACTCTTACCCTTTGGAGAGAATTGTAGAGTTTTCACCTAGTTT
Organism: Fraxinus anomala; assembly: GCA_903798345.1. Taxonomy (NCBI): domain Eukaryota; kingdom Viridiplantae; phylum Streptophyta; class Magnoliopsida; order Lamiales; family Oleaceae; genus Fraxinus; species Fraxinus anomala. Next base: position 10,264 of record CAIGRN010073547.1, read on the forward strand.
TGGATGAAGCCTGCCTTGAGATATATCTATTATCACATATGATCGGTCGGCACTCTACCCATTGTATGGTTCACTAGGATCACCTAGACCAGGTCTAGGATATAAACTTATACATATACAGTTGGTTATAAGCCGATGACTACAGATTTGTTGTTCATGCACCTGTCTGAATGACATAGCCCATATCTTGTGGCACATGGACTACTGTTTTGCTTTGTGATTTATTAGACAGGTAACCTTCAAATATCATCAAGGATGGATCAAGAATCTTACAAACTACTTCTTTTTAGCAGTTACTTAGGCATCGTCTATAATTTATATGGTTAATTAGTTAGTTTTCAAATCACGCAGTTGTCAATGACTATCGCGTTAGTTAAGGCTATATAACAGTAAAAGAGCTTCATAGTGAAATAGCTTAGGAACTTAATAAAATCTTTATTTATTCGTGTTTCTTTTCCTCATACTGTTCTACTCCATTCAATCACCTTAAATAAGTATGATCTTGTGAGTCATTTCGATCTTAAGAGTTCAGCTCGTAACACATATTATCAAAATAGCTAACCAGAACCCAAATAAAAAAAAAAAGGGAAAACAAAACACATGCAAATAATAGTTACGTACAGCGATAAAAAAATTTCATATTTTAAAAGCGATAGTTTTTCCCAAATTCTTGTAAGGAAGAAATTCGTATTGGTACAAGTTTTCTCCAATTTATGTGCTTCAAGTTGGTCATGTAATTAAGTATGCTCACTTAGTCTAGCCTTAATTATGTTTTACTTGTGAAAATTTATTTTGTGAGAAACTATACTTAAGGTTTAAGGTATATTTATCATCAAATTGTATTAGAGTTAGTAGTTACATAAGTCGTTATTCAGTTAAGACTTCTAATTTCTATGGAATATTCTATATCAAGAGATTAAATATTCAACTGTTATAATTGTGAGCATTAGTATTCTAATATTGGGCTCTAATTGAAGTTCAAATTATTTCGTGGATAAAGACCTCAAGAAAAAAAAAAAAATCATTTGGATATATAGGGATTAAGTCGAAGTAGTTAGAAAATTTTAGCTTATCTTATTTCTGATAAGCCTTAATCACATTTTCAAGAGACCTCAAACATGATAGTCCTAATTACCAGAAATTTTAGTGATTGATTTAATTCCAAATTCTAGCGCTCCTAGTTGAATTGAAATTCATCTAAATCAAGAAGGAATTTCATCCATTTAGGACTCGATTGTAACCAAACACAAGCACATGCTATTGCTATAAGTGAAAGAAAAGGGGGAAGAAATATATTTGAGAAGATGAGAGGAAAGAAAAATAAAGGCATTGCTGGAAATTTCTAGAATTGGTGCTTTTGAAGTCCACACACACGGTGCTCAAACCCTAAGACATTTCAAAGGAGGCAGACTCAAACCGTGCTTTATTTCAATTCATGTTATATTTTAACATGTATAGATGTGATTATATGTTATATGTGGCTCCTTATGGGGTTTAAATATGAACTGGTAGCATAGTAGTGCACCAGAAATGTGAAATTGGTGGCGTAGTAGTGCACCAAATGTTAATATGTCGCCCAATCATCAATACGCTTATTAAAATTTTAAATGACATGAATATATTCTTAAAATATGATAAGTTTGGATTTAACGTGTGTATGAGTCTATTGAGTGTTTGTATGAAACACTCAACCCCCTAACAATTTCAAATTAAGGCGATCAATGGCAGCGTGCATGAGAGGGGCGGTGCTTTGCTGTGAACTCCAAAAGACATCACTTAAGTCATGTTTTGTTCGAATAATTGTTTAAATTTTGAAATAGTTGAAGTTAGTATTTCTTGAAAGTTTGTAGACTGAATTGTTTGATGAAAATTATTTCATGGTGGATAGGATATTTTTATTGTGGTTATTTAGATCATTTGAGTTGCAACACCAGTGTTTAAATATTTTCAGTTTCTGTCCCTAAGTTTAAAAATTCACCCGAATCAAAATACTTGAAATTTTGAGGTGATTCCAATTGAAGAAGGTAGCCATATGAGTTATCTATCTCTCGGATTTGGAATCGTGAATTTTTATTTTGTAAAACTCAAGTTATGGATGTTTTCCCAAGTGCTGCCAGAATGTACCCGAGAACCAATAGATCCGATTTTGAAAACAATTTTGACCCATCTATCGATTGAATTTGCATACGAAATTTTAACCTGTAATTCTTCTGTGTAAGATGCCTACAGTTCAAATTTTGTAAATTTTGAATTTCATTTAGTTCCCAAACAGATTTTTTTTTTAGAACTGTACAAGCTGAAAATCCAAATTTTCCGAAAAAAAACTCTTTAGTTTTGCAACGGATTCTCTGAAACCTTATCCAAGTTAATTTTCACATTTTTATGAACAATCTAGGTAGAATTTTGCAAATTTAAGATCTTAATAATGTCAAGAGACCCTAGAGCTTGAGGCATTACATTACATGTATACTACTATCCTATAGAGAGGAATCCTTGCATTTTCACTTCTTTATGATTAGGCCACGCCTTGAGACACGTGGTTAATCAAAATTCCACCTTTTGTATGGTTTATTAAGCTCATGTGGATTAGGGATAGAATATAATTTATACACATGTAGTTGAGAATAAACCAATCAAAGTATAAATGGTTAGTCATGCACTTCTTGTTTGCATGATTTAACGGATATCTTGAGGCGCATGACTATTGACTTGCTTTGATTTATGAAATGACCACTAGAGCATGTTTGGCTAAGCTTAAAGGGTGCTTATAAGCACCTTTTTTTGAGAAGAATTAACTGTGATGCTTCTTAGAAAAGGTTTTAAATTTAGCCAAACATGCTAGAAACTTTCAATATGAGGGATGGATCAAGAAATCTTACAATAACTCACTTTTGATCCTTCTTAGCTCCATTTCTTAGGCATCATCTATAATTTGCCCCCGTTTGAGCCCAATTATATAAAATCTCATTTTTTTTTCAAACTCATTTTCAACTATACATTCTTCTAATAAAATAATTTTATATATAAACCAAAAACTTTTCACTACTTTTAATAACATTTTCCAAAAAACTTAAAAAAATATATCACTAATACAAAACCATTCTTTCAAAAAATGGGGCTCAAAGCACACCCTTTATATGACTCATAAGTTAAATCGTGCAGTTGTCACTAACTCTATCAAGTGAGTAGAAGAAAATATAACAGCAAAAGATCCACATGGTAAAATAACTCGGGAACTTAATGGAATCCTTATTTATCTGTCCTCAGGGGCAGAGCCAAGGGGATCCAGGACCCCCAAAGTTCTGTTAGATTTTAGTTTTCGATTTTTTTCTATTTACATTTGAAATAAAAAATTATAAAGAGAAAGACTATCTAATGGTAACTTTTCAAACCTCATCCTTAAGTTCCATTGTATATTTCGCTCTTTTTACATAATTTCATTAACATTGCGCGTGAGATGCACGAGCTAATTTTTAGACGAGTAAAGTTGGCAAGATAAAGAACTGTGTAGTATAGATATGTAATTTATTTATTTCAATTCCAATAGCTTTATTGTTTACTGTCAATCGTATCACCGTCAACTATTGTTGGGCCCCCCAAATAAAAAATCCTAGCTCTACTACTGTTTTACCGTTTCCCTAATACCTTCAACTTCATTCCTCCAATCACCACAAAATAAATAGTCCCGTAAATCGTTTTGATCCAAATAGTACAGCTCATAACTCATGGTATCATATTAGCTAACAATGAATTGCACTCCCCTCCCCCCCCAACACAATCGTTACGCAAAAGATCCCTTTACAAGGTAACATTAATCCTTCACTATCAATATCCTACAATAAATTCAGCCGCATAAAACTTGAGAACATTTACTAAACAACATTTAAAATAGCAAGAGATGGCTCTCAACTACATTTATATGCACCAAATGCCTTCTCAATTTAAAAACATATCAAAATTGACTTCATGGTGAAGTTCTAGAACACCCGAAGTCACCCATTTTTAGCCACACCAGAAAAACTCCAACCATAAGAAATCACACAAATAAAATTCCAATATTGGATATTCAATCTACCAAATTACAAAAATAATACTCCAATACTGCAAAATTAGAACTATTACATATGAATATTGGCTATTTAAAATAGAAATCATTTTTAAGATCCCATATTCATCCGAAATACGCGTATGCTAATAAACCCTATCTGTTAGAATTGAACCGGGTTCAAT
>CAIGRN010073548.1:0-20358 GCA_903798345.1 Fraxinus anomala
TAAGGTCTATTTCGATTCGAGGTCCTCATGCAACTGGGAGGGACTTCTGCCTCGGAACTTGAGGACTTCAGCCGGACTAGTCAGAAGGACCTCGTCAACTCTTATACTTGACCTCCCCGACTGATTTAGTCCACGTGGATTGACTGCTTCGCACTTGCCAATGTGGCAGGGCTGACTGCTTACGCACATACCAACGTGGCAGTGTTAGTAGGCCTCGAAATTTGGAGAGTGGTAATAGATACTATATGGAAACCTTAAAAAGAATAAATAAATACCGCCAAACTTAATGTAGAGGAGAATGTACGTATAACATGATTGTTTGGAAATGGAGGGTTAGAGAGAGACTCGTTGACAAGATTAGAGTAGGAGTTGGATAGGAATATGCACAATATTTTTTCAATATATTTAATTTTCTACTCATATAATTATAAAGTAAGTCTATCTATTGATTGAAAGTTGAAACTAAAAATTCGAATAGCAAAGAAATGCAAGTAAAATATCGAGGAGTTAAATGTTAAGAAAAATGATGAAGATGGAAATATAAAATAAGTTGAAAAATGGTGAAAATTAGAGCCTGGAGTGAGCCGCTCATCTCACTATAACAAATCGATTAACAATTTGGTCATGCGACTTGGCTCGCCTTATCAAGAGACGACTTGAGTCGCACTTTTATTGAAGTTCACAAGTTAAATGGTCACTCATTTAACCCCCTAATCACAATATACTAACAGTTTCCACAAAATTGATTGACAAGCACTTTGGAGTTTGGAGGATTCTTGATTGATCTATCATGACAGGCCGGATTAAAGAAAAAATCTTGGTGGAGTTGGAACATATGCTTCTTGTCCCTTCTTTAGCCCGTTTGTTTCATTTTTCATCCATAAAAATAAAAAATATGATCATTATCCATCACATCAAATCATTAATTTTGAATTTCGATCTCTCGTATGAGACTCAATATGATTATATTTTTCATTTTCATTCTATAATAACGTAGCTCAAACGACCCTTAGAAAAAGACCTAAAATTCTTTTATACTGGGCTTTATGGGCTTCTAAATTATTTCCATTTAAATTTCCGTGCAGACAAAACTAAAACCAAACGCCATTTTTACGCTTAGTAACTGGTGAATCTCGAAAGAGCCTCAACTCAATGGAATCCTCAGTGGCAGCCGATCTTGTTAATTTCTTGAATGCTTCTCCAACAGCTTTTCATGCAGTCGGTAATGATCTAATTTCTGTATTACAGTCCAAGATAATTTTGAAGATTGGATTTTTTATTTATTTCATAGTTTTCTCCTGTTATTTCTGTCATTTTCTGGGGATTGAATACTTATCTGTTGATTTGTAGGCTGTTTTTATGTTTTAGTTTCTGGGTTCTGGATTGTGTTCAAGATTATATTTTTTATACAAACAATTTTTTTTAATGTTTTTAGTCAAGATTGACTTTTTATTTAAAAGTACCTATTCCAAACCAAAAAAATTCTTTCTTTCATTTTCCAAGGATTGAATTTTATTTATTGATTAAAAACATATTTATAAGCTTAAAAAGTTCATTTGTAAGTAAAATAATAAGTTTTGAAGTAAATTTTATTGATAGAAGTTAGTTACTTATTTTGATATTAAAGTAAGTACGGTGGGAGAGAGACACATAAAAAGGTGACTCATTTTACTGAAAGTGTTTATGCACATATTTGGGAAAAAATGTCACTTAAAAAGTAATTTACTCTTTTTTAGGCTTAGCCAAACTTGTACAAATAGTATGGTTTTAACTTTTGGTTTCTGGTTCTGAATTTATTTATCAGAGGAAGCCAAGAAGAAGTTAAGAAGTGCAGGGTATGAACAAATATCAGAGAGAGAGGACTGGGATTTAGAAGCTGGCAAGAAATATTTCTTCACCAGGAATCACTCCACTATTGTTGCTTTTGCTATTGGTGGAAAGTATGCAACCATTAATTATCATTTCCAATTGCTTTATTTCATTTTTCTGGATAAAAGATGGTTTCTGTTCTCATTTATTCTTTAAATATATTGAAATAAGTAAAAATGGACAATAAAAAAATGAGCTCTCAATCTATGTAGTTATATTGTAGCACCTAGTATTGTCTACTGTGTATAGTTGTTGAGAGAGAGGATTTCTTGACTCTGTTCTCATGGTTTAATTCTGATGTGTATAAGTATGTTTCTAATACTCGTGAATAAGACTACGCGTCAAGGAAATTGCAAAAATTGTATGGACTTTGAATATAAATTGAGTGGCTGATATAGCTTCAGTTTTTGCTTAGATATGTTGCCGGGAATGGATTTTATATTGTTGGTGCTCACACTGACAGTCCCTGCCTGAAAGTAAAGCCAGTTTCAAAGGTGATTGCTGACTCGTGCTATGGTTTACATTTGAACCCCCTTTTTGGTTGTGAAGATAATTTAGTGAGTTGGAGCTAAAATTTGAATTAGAAAATATCAGGTATCAAAAGGTGGGTTTTTGGAACTTGGGGTGCAAACCTATGGAGGTGGCTTGTGGCATACATGGTTTGATCGTGATTTAAGTATTGCCGGGAGAATAATAATTAGAGAACAGAAAGATGGTTCAGAATCCTACTCACACCAGCTTGTCAGAATTGAGGAGCCCATAATGCGAATCCCTACACTGGCAATTCACTTGGACAGGTTCTTCCTATAGAGATTCTTAAGTTGGTTATTAGACGACGCATGTTTATTTTGATAACACACATGCTGTTGTCTTTGTTGGATTAGAGGTGTTAATGATGGATTCAAGGTGAACACACAAAGTCATCTTGCTCCAGTATTGGCTACATCAGTTAAGGTAAATTTAGAAATAGATTAAGCTAGTAATCTTTTTTCTTCATGGATGCTTAAGGACATTTAGAGCATGTTTGGCTAAGCTCAATAGAAAAGTTAGTGTTTCCAATTGGCAAACATGTTTGTATATGTTACCTTTTTCTTTCCTCATAGTAACTTATTTCCTACTTTATTATAAAAATTACCTATTTACTTGTAACTTTCTAAGCTTAGGCAAACATGCTCTTAATCACACATTGATTCTGAATGATTTGATTTTTATTAGATTTGCTTTCATCTTTCTACTGTTTTCTCTTGCATGTACATGTCGAGCAACACGGACTTTATGTTATTTTAATTTTCACAAATGTGGTAACAAACGGAGTCATATATTCGAGGTTTGGTAGTGCAAGTATATAAAGTCTGGTGCTTATGTTTGATAAAGGTTACACTAAAAAACACGACAGGTTTTGGCACATGTCTTTGGTTAAACAACAATTCTAAATCGAGTTAAATGCGAGCCCCTGTTTGGCCCCCATTATTCGAAATTATAATTTTTTTCTTTATTTTCAACCACACAATCTTACATAAAATAATATTACACATAAATCGAAAACTTTTCTTTATTTTTCAACTACCCATTCTCCAAAAAAAAACACTATTCCAAAAATTATAATTTGACATAATGGGAGCCAAATGGGGGCTAAGAAGAATGATTATCTGTTTGCTTATATGGACACATATGTAATGTCAAAACAAAGTCTCTGTTTGTTTACCATTCTCCAAAAGCTCTTTTTTGTTCTAAAACTCTTTTTCAACTATACATTCTCACAATATAATATTTTACATGTAAACCCAAAAATTTTGCTTATTTTTTAACTCCACATTTTCCATAAAATCACTATTCCAAAACTCATTTTCCCCCAAAAAACTCTTTTTAATGGGCATCAATGGGCAAAATTTTATCTGATGATTATATTTTACTCCACCTATTATAAAAGAGCAGAACTTCTTTCAAAATTATTAAAATTTACAACAAACTAGGATTTCTGGAGTAGTTTCAATTTCTTATTAAAGCCTATATTATTCAGGAATTGTATTGTATCAGTCTATCTTATGGACATTAGTCTTTCTAAAGTAGCTTGAATTTTCAGTGTTGCCTTAAATTAACACTGTAGGATTGTCACCCACCAACTGGCAAATAATAGAGAAGAATATGATCTCTCGTCGTTTCCTTAAAGCAGGTTCATTATAAAAGAGTTGTGAATGCAATCAATTTATTTTATACTATTCTTTTTCCATGAAAGGAATTTAACGGAGTACAATATTCGTTAACATCATGATATTATATGTTATTCATCAAAAAATGCTTCTTTAAACAATGTTACACTTTTCATGCAGGCTGAGCTCAACAAACCAGTTACTGAAAATGGTTCAGTTGAAAATGAAGTTCCAACTGATGGGAAGAAGATCAAGGCAACAAAAGACAGTCAAAAACATCATTCCCTTCTTTTGCAGGTAAGTAACTTTCTGGTTAGGTTGTCTTGCGTGTTTTACTTCTTATGTCATAACTTTCGTGCAGGGGGTTTGAGAAATTTCTCAAATGTCATCACACCTTGTTAATTTTAGCTTTTATTTTAGAGATTATGAATATGTTCTCATCACTTTTTTTTCCCCCTTCTTCCTCTTAATCCAGCTTATTGCAGCTCAGACAGGTTGTGAACCAGACAACATATGTGATTTTGAATTGCAAGCATGTGATACTCAGCCAAGTATTATTGCTGGTGCCATGAAGGAATTCATTTTCTCTGGAAGACTAGATAATCTCTGCATGTCATTTTGTTCTTTAAAGGTGTGTGAGCATGAGCTTATGTACTTTGTTGGTCAGTTAATTTCTTGATATATTCAATTCAAGATATGTAAACATGCTAGGTTTGAATGTCAAAATCTATTTCCCTTTCTTTGGTTCCTTTCATTGATACCGAATTAGGTTCATGTCCTATCTTAATTACATTATTTTTCTTTTGTTTTCTGGCTGTAATATGCATGAATTCGACATCTTTCCCTGCCTTCTGCTCATTGCCTGCAATTGTCATATCATTTTTTAAGTTGATTGCATAGACTTGTCAAGTCTCTTTCGAATTCTTACCAATGCTTACTCAGTAAACGAAATATAAATAGAGGAACATAGTTAATATTAATCTAGAACAGGCATTGCTGGAAGTACTTTTGGCATTTATGATGCCAAGTCTGCTAAAGATGAACATATATGAATGTTAGTTATTTGGCAATATAAGCCCTGGAGCCGGCTTTTTTGAGCCTGTAATTTCTGTTACTTCTTCAGCTAAATCACGTATGATTTCGTTCAAAAATTAACACGACAAATACCAAGCTCGAGGCTGGTGCTCGGGCTGCTCCAGCCTTCCTGTTCACAAGGCTCTCATACATGTGCATAAAAGATAGGGAAGGAGAATGTTCAGAAGGTCCCACCGACGATCAAGTCAGAAAGAGAGGAGTACATATTGTCATACCTTCTTGCCTTGCGCACTAGTCCTGTCCTTTTTATAAAATAGGTTAGAATAGTTTTTTACGGTAAGTGAGTGATTAATTAATCTCAATCTTATCACTATATATTGGGCATCATCAGTGTATTATCATTGATGTTAAAGTATCACTGCCGCTTGAATGCATATGAAGGAGAGCAGTCTCTTCCCATCAGCAGTTCATTTTGTTTTTGTTTCTTTTTGCTTTACATTTCAGGCATTGATCGAGTCGACCTCCTCTGAAAATAGTCTCCAAGATGAGATTGGTGTAAGAATGGTGGCCTTGTTCGATCATGAGGAAGTTGGATCCTCTTCAGCACAAGGAGCTGGATCTCCTGTCATGTTTGATGCTTTATCACGAATAACAAGTTCCTTTAGCTCAGATACAAAGGTACCAATAGGTTCATGTCACTTTATCGTTCCAGCTCGCCTTATCTTATTGGTCTTTAATTATTTCCTTTTAAGCATGGCACAGGTTTAATGGTTTCTCAAATGTGAAGCAATTTCCTCATTTTCTACACTGGCAAGTTTGAAAGGGATTCAGCAGATTGGCCTACATTTTTAGAAAGTTATTGAAAGTCAACTTGCCTTGAAAAGCCAAAACTTAAGTAAAGAAATATAATGATCCACTCATTAAGCTAAAACATATCATCCTAAATGAATCAGAACTCTTATGCTTCTGTTTGACTAAGCTGTTTTAAGATTATAAGCTGGTCTAGCTTCAGTTTTAACCACACATTTCATAGGACCCACCAACTTATAATCTCAAAAACTTTGTCAAGCAGGGGCTATAGCTTTTAACTTCTTTTTTTTATCGTAGACCTGTGTTTTCTTGCATATTTTGCGGTAATTGCAACTGAAATTACCAGGTCAAAACCTGACGTTTGTTTGCTTTGTTCCCCATTTTTCTTGATGAACTTGAACAACTAAATTTGACTTTTGTGGCATTATTCAAGCAATTAGTTCGATTCATTATTGGGTTGTCACCGTCGGCATTAAATATTATGTTATTCCAAATATTAGGGGATTCTGTCTTTCTGTATGTGTGGTCTGCATTTGATGATGTTTTTATCATAAAATGTCTTATTTTCTCAAAAATGAGGTAAAAATAAGTTCATCCAGGGGAAAACAGTAGATGGTCGATGAAGTGGATTAATTTGCTAAATGGCAAGGGCACTCAACTGAAGTGTCTACATTTACTGGTTTTTAAGTTGACCATTAGCTTCTCATGTGGAAATGTCTTCTGAAAACTAATAACTGATTTTAGTGACTTAGTCGTATTATTAGATTCCATTAACATAATTTCTGATAATTCTATGAGGCGTCATTGCTTTTGGAATGCCTTGATTACCTTTAATAAGAAGTTATTTTACCAGATTTCTTTTTTATTCTTTTTCCCCGGCTAATCTGCTGTTATCTCTCGTTAATTGATTTTCATACAGTTGCTACTAAAAGCAATTCAGAGGAGTTTCCTGGTCTCAGCCGACATGGCTCATGCCTTGCATCCTAATTATATGGTATGTGTAATGCCTCCATTTACCTGGATTTTGTATTGACTATCTTCTGCATTATGATGATTTATTTTTGTTTACAGGACAAACATGAAGAGAATCATCAACCTAAAATGCACAGTGGGCTCGTCATTAAGCACAATGCAAATCAACGATATGCAACCAATGCAATTACTTCCTTCATATTCCGGGAGATAGCAACCAAGCACGGTCTTCCTATACAGGTTGGGAATAGTAAAAAGTTTTAAAACTGTTTTGATTGATTGATAACAAGAAACTGACATTAAATAATAAAATTGATAATATCACCATATGAAAGTAGCCAAAGTGTTTTCTTTGAGCGTCCAAACCATGTTTCCACGTCCTAACAACCATAACAGAACATGAAGACATGAGACCGACCGAGGGTCAGAAACAGTATTATTTACCCAACTTTATAGTGTTATTTCACTTTGATCACCTAACTTATTTTGGTTTAAATTAGTCACTTTATTTTCTTTTTTGTTTACTTTTAGGTATTCCATGTACCTTGGTTGTGTTAAATTAGTGAAAAATCTATTAGCACATCTCGTTGTCCAGTTGGACAAAAATGCATCAACCCTGATACATGAACAGGGTGAGTGACAGGGTTTTTTACAAGGGAGACGTGTGTCATTATTTCATTGGACAGTTATAGAAAAAAAAAAAAAAAAAAAAACCCATACAGGTGCTACCAACATAGCACATGTCAGAGCCCTTGTCAGTTAACCCTGTGCAAGTAGCATTATTGAAAATGCATTTTATCGGACTAGTTGTGCTTTGCAATGTGCTTTTTCAAGAGAACAGAAAAAGTAACAATAGCATATATGAATGTAGTATATGTATACCAAAAAAGTTGTAAGTCTCTCCTACGTTGTATTTACCACTATATTAGTATTTTTGTTAAGCAATCGGAGAGTCTAAACTGGAAAAGATATGAAAGTTCAGCGACTAATTTGGAACAAAAAAAATTAAAGTGCAACAACGGTATAAGTTGGGTAACTAATAGTGTTTTAACCTGACTAGCAGATGTCATTCATCTTAGTCAATACTCTTAAATAGATAGCATGAATACAAATCAATGGCCAGTATACCATTGCGTTCTAGAACACTCAATTTAGCATTCCTCAAATTATTTTCTATATATCGTCTGAGACTTTAAAAGTTATACAAGATATCAAATCACATTTCTTAAATTTTCCATTTCTTGAACATAATGCATCCCACCATGTTTTTGTTACTGAGGTCCTTATCCTATCTTATGTTTATAAGTTGTTTACAAATATTCAAGTCACTTTTTATCCACACATTTCAATGGACCCACAAGTATTATCTATTTATCCACCACTAATTTCCATCTATATATAATTTAAAATATTTTTAAACACTTCCCAAACATGTTTTTACATGCATATGCTTTCAGAACATGTTGGTATTAGTTATGTCCTCGTTAAATTCTGATGATCATCACTTTCTTGAACAAGGAAAAGCAAGCAAGATAAGCAATCAGTTATACAAGAGAAAAAGGGAATTTTTTATGCATATCATACATTATACTCATTGATGGGATTTTGTAGCGAATTGTATATAACTTTGATGAATGTCAAATTGCAGGATTTTGTGGTTCGCAATGACATGCCCTGTGGTTCAACCATTGGTCCCATTTTGGCAAGTGGTGTAGGCATTCGCACAGTTGACGTTGGAGCTCCTCAATTGTCAATGCACAGTATTAGAGAAATGTGTGCCGTTGATGATGTTAAGCATTCATATGAGCACTTCAAGGCGTTCTATGAAGAGTTCTCACAATTGGATGCAAAAATTACTGTAGACATCTAGGATGTAGGATTTGTTAAGAATTTGCACTCTTTAATGATGTCGTATTTACAATTTTAGTTTGGATGAATGCTAACTGTTTCTGAAGTTGATAAATTGGATTTTATGTCATGTAATAACCCAAATGTTGTTGACAGCCTTTTTGTTGCCCGTGTCCCCCTCGTGGGTATTTTTTCTTGATTTATAGTTCTAGTGTATTCTCTGGGACTTCACACTCTCTAGGTGTCGTTTGGAAGATATCTCAGTTCTTTGATATGCCATTTTGCTGCAGTTTAATACTTGCACACAGTCGTTTATTGTATCTATCACGACATTTCTGAAAACCCATCGTGCAAAACTGATTGGCTTTCAACTAAACCGTTGCTAAATGATTTGTTTCCATGCATGATTATTTGCAAAAATTGATTGTTTTACTGAATGAATTTGTGTTCAAGGGCAGTACAGATTACTTCTGTTGGTCTTTCTTCCATGGAACAAACTTGAATCGACTCCTTTCTTAGAACAAACAAGAGGAGCCTGAAAGGCAGATTCAGAGATTAATAGATTTGAGTTTCAACTTAATAGAGTGCAAAGTCAATGGCTTCAGTCGACCAAGGTAATTGATTTTAGCTATAGGATCAATAAATTGGCTCCATCTCACAGGTACCCGACAGACACATTCACGGATTAACAGGGGGAGTTTCAACATGATGGAATAGAATGCAGAGACGAGTTTGGTAGAACAAGGTAACAAATCTTAGGGAGAATCAACTAGAGCCTTTGTACGCGTCTTTCCCAATAGGGATTGTCCCCAATATATTTGCATTGTGAAAGTATCTTGAACGAAAAATAACACCCTAATAGAAGAATTATGTGATTGAACATGTTTGCAGTATCAAAGTTTCGAAGCCAGCAGCCCCTAGGCCTAGGACGTGTTAATTCTTGCTAGCCTGTCTTCTGAATGTGAAAATATGTATAAGAGTAATCTATTTGCACAACCATGGATGACAATTGTCAAAATACTATTGGTTGCAAAAACAAGTTATTTTTCAAACTATTCAATTATAATTTGCCACATGATATGTTATCAACAAAATTGTCATCCATGATTATACACCAAACATGATTCATTATATATTAATGCTACTCAAACAGGTACTACTGACACGGAAATAAATAGGGCTGACGTGGACTTTGATTTGAATTGTATGAATCAAGGGCTTAATAGCCCTCATTTGAGTAGCATCTCTCTTCATTACAAAATGAGACCAAGTGGATTAGCTTTTTTCACTTAAGCTATTTGTACAAACTCATTGACAACCATTGTTGACAACCTTGATATTATCAAAATTCGAGCAGTTGATTTAAAAAGTAATTTTTAGCTGTTTTTAAAATGGATGAATGTAATGCATCCAAGTGTGAAATTGTCAATTAAAGTTGAACAAGTAGCATGATTCTTCTATAATACTCTTTTAACCCCTCACCTCATTTTCATGATCTTCCAACGTGGGATTCTAAACCACCCTCTACCCGTCAAACATTACAACAAGCCCTTGTTTGATTTTTATTATTTGTAATCACTTTTGTCCCACACTCAAATGTATAATGATTTTTTGGAATCGTGCGGTTAAAAAGTAGAAATAAGGTTGTGGATCCCTAGTGTGTGTGGTTGAAAATGACTTCGGAAAAAAATGATTTTCTTAAAATAATTCCCAAACAAGCTCTAAGCTCAACTACGAACTTTAGTGATCAGAAGAAAATAAAGTTCAGTAACCACTAGCGTTTAACCCAATATAAACATATAAATATGAAGGCAACTATAAAGTGGTTGGAAACATAAATATAGCCTTTGGAAAGCCGCTGTCGACAATTATTTTCTAACTTGTTTCAACATCTCAACGCTGCGTGTTTTGGGTTAGCAACAGCCACAAAGCCTTGCTGCCTCTCAGCAGTAATTTAATAATGTATCAGAAAACATGGACCAAAATCCAAGTTTAAATACTTAGGTCTAGCCGAAAAAATGGAAACCTTTCATCAGGAGAGTGCCTTCTTGACATCTGCTGTCACCTCCTGAGGTGGTTTTTCTGCTGGAAGGTTTGCAACGATACCCTTCTTATTGTAATAATCGATAACCTGCATTTCAAGGAAAAGAAAGGAGTAACTGAAATATGCAGGGGACTCGAAGACTGATATATGCTATGAATGCATGAATCCAAGTGACATGATGATTTCTCCATTCAATATAGGAATAGCATGTAAAACCATACATGATAAGTAACGATATTTCAGATCTGGAATGCTGTCATTCAGTGTGTATTTGGCTAATGCTTAAGTACGCTAACCATACTTAAGTTTTAGAATAAAATAATATTTTTTAAAGTGAAGTTGGAATATACGCGAGTAAAAAGTAACCTGTCCAAAGAAGCTGTTAGTCGCTATTTTCCATGCTGATTGGAATTGGTTAATCCAATTTTCAATGCTAAAAAGGAAAACAATCCAAGGTTGCCTTGCTTAAGGTTAACTAAAAATAGACACGAGATAAATCAGGTTTAGCTACCTGCAAATGTTTATTTCTGTTCCCTGTTTCTTTGTATAACAAGTTCAATTTTATTGAAGCATTTTAATATGAATCAGCAGTGACATGTTGATTGTCTTCGTTGACAGTCCCCGTGGGTCTATTTTTTGATCAGTTAACAAGGCCTGTGCTAGACTAAGCCCCCGTTTGAGCCCCATTAAATTAAATTCCATTACATTAATTTTTTTTCTCTCTTCATTTCAACCACACATTCATCAAATAAAATAATATTACACACAAATCTAAAATTTTTCCACCACACATTCTCTAATCAATCACTATTCTAAAAATTTTTACCTCCCCCAAAATGGGGGTCAAACAGGGGCTAACTCTGTGAGCTGACTAGTTCTGGAACAGGACATGTTTTACCAGTTAAAGTTAGGGTTAATACCCTAAATAGTCACCGAACTTTGCCAAATGTTTCCAAGAGGTCACCGAACTTCAAAACTTTCCTAAATAGTTACTGAACTTTGTAAAAAGTTCATAGGGGGTCACTGAGCTTTAAAACTTCCCTAAATAGTCATCTAACTTTGCCAAAACTTTCCTAGATAGTCACTCAACTAAACAAAAAGTTCCTTAATTTAACCTCGATTTAAGCTGGCAGAGTATGACAGGGGTATAATAGTAAATGA
This sequence comes from Fraxinus anomala, assembly GCA_903798345.1. Lineage (NCBI taxonomy): Eukaryota > Viridiplantae > Streptophyta > Magnoliopsida > Lamiales > Oleaceae > Fraxinus > Fraxinus anomala. The sequence continues at coordinate 11,890 of CAIGRN010073548.1, forward strand.
CAACAGTGGCAGAATCAGGTATAATATTTGCAACTTCATTTTTCCATCTTTAATCTCGAAAAGAAAGTTCGCTAGCATAATTCCTCCTGAGTGGGTGCGAGGAAGCCAACGCAGAATGGAAAAAAGCTAAGAATATCACATAAAGAACAGCATACCGGTTCAGTCTGCTTATGGAAAGCTTCTAGCCTTGACTTGAGAACAGCTGCAGTGTCATCTTTACGTTGAATTAAAGACTCCCCAGTGACCTTCACAAAGATATTCAGATGAAATCAGCTTCAGTAATAATAGGTTAACCTACTATATAAAGCAGCAAAGCACCATCACATGCACTGAGGCGACAATCCCAACTGTGTAAAGGTGAATTTTGCTCTACAAACACATTAACTTACTGTCATTTATGTTTGATTGCAGGGAGAAAAGAGGAGAAAATATAATTTAATTTCCTTTCCTTTTCATATCTATCTCTTCTTTTAATCTTCTAACCTAACAAAGGAAAAAGGCTAGGAGAAGAAATTTCAAAAATTGCTTCATTTTGTTCTGTCCCTCCTAGCTTCTTGCATTTCTCTTTTCTCTCATTTTTAATTAATTACTGGAATTAGCATTGATAATTACACCCATGCAGCAGCAGAAAGAGAAGCTAAACACATCATAACTACAACAGCCAGCAAACATCTTGCATTTGCTTAATAAGAGAGAAAATATAAGTAATATGGTATTACATCATCAACACCAGGTACTTTAGGAGGTGCAAACTTGTTGTGGTAGGTGCGACCACTGGAAGGGTGGATCCAACGACCAGTAATCCTCTCTTCCAAGATTGCATCATCAATTGCAAAGTTAAGAACCCTGTCGACTTTAACACCACGTTGTTCAAGCATCTCATCAAGCTGATATAAAGAAACAAAGCAATATTATAGATCATTATATGAAGATACACAGGTGAATAAATTATATCACAAATGAACATCCAGATGCCACATAAAAGCAACAACCTTTTGTGCTTGGACTTCTGTTCTGGGAAATCCGTCAAGAATGAAACCTTTTTGGCAGGAAGGCTTTTTCAAAGCTTCATCAATTATCCCAACCACCAAGTCATCAGAAACAAGTTCACCCTGAGAAACCATGACTACCGCATAAATTCATTAAGGCAAAAAAGGTGTTATCCAGCAGGTTTTATGCAAATCATAAAGACGGAAAAAGTACCTTGTCCATGGCCTCCTTAGCCCTAATCCCAAGGGGTGATTTGGCAGCAACGGCAGCTCTCAACATATCACCAGTAGCCAAGTGGCACAAGCAATACTCATCCTTAATTATTGGTGACTGAGTACCTTTCCCTGATCCCGGTGGGCCTGCAAAGCAGATCGAATAAAGTTGCTCAGCATCAAAACAGCATGAAAAACAACTTCAAAATTTTATTCTCCAAAGTTACAATTTGCTAAGAGACAACTCGTAAAAGATATGGACAAAATGACTATATTCCACGACCCCTTGCCAATGATTTTGTTGACCGTTTAAGGTCAATAATGTATACATGAGCTAAGAGTTTGACCCCTTTATCAACAACTGTAGATACACAAACGCTACAGAGTATTAGTTGAAAGTGAATCGAAGGCTGTTCCCCTTCTCAGCTTAAAAGTTATGAAATTAAATCATTGAAGCACCAACAGAACCTTCTTAAATAAATAACTTAATTCAATTGGAACTAGACCCCACAAAAGAATTCACTTCCGAGCCACGAATAGCATGAATCCACATTAGAGAAGAATATAAACTAAAGTGCTGACCTATATATATGTTCATCACCTTTTCACCCCACCCCCCATATTTTGGGTTTCCAGTAAGGCTTTATTTGTCTAGAAAATTTAAAAAGAAAAATTAAATCAACTTCTTCTATTGTGCACAGAGCACTTTTGCGAACCATTGCAATGTTTTTATCTTCAAAAACTCATCTTTCTTTATATTCCACCACACCCAAACCCAATGTTGGCTCCCCAAGTCTCTATTTTGTCTAGAAAGAAAAAAACGTTAAATCTCTAACTGAAATGTTGCAGATTAGCTATTATAATCAAAAAATTTAGTTAACCAACCGACGTACATTTATTTATTGTAATTAAAAAAATAAACCCTAAAACTTTTCCCCCCATATTTTGGGTTTCCCATAAATCTCTTTTGCCTGGAATTTTTTTTTTTTTAAATCACTAATTGAAAAATTGAGGACTACCCTGTTCTATTGTACATCCAATAATCTCTTTTAACCAACTAACGCGATACATTCATTTATCGTAATTAGCAAATAAACCCCAAAACTCTCTCATCTCTGAATTTCCCGAACCCCAAAATCAAACCAAAATATAAGGGGAAAAAACGAAGAACGTTGAAACGTTAAAAAAGGTTTTGAAAAAAAAAAAAACGTGTACCGACCGACGAGGATGACGCGTTTGTCCGGTTTCGATGAACACTTCATGCGGCGGAGGAGCTCCGTCATTAGATCCACCGAAGGCACATCCTCCAAATTCATTGAAGATGACGATGCACTCGCCATTCTCGTAGATCTCTCTCGCACTGTGTGTTTGTGTGCGAAACAAAGAGGATAGTTGTGCGAAATATGAATTGTATTCTTTGCATATATTCTTGGAAATTCGGACCTCCCAATGCTTGAAAGTCAAGCAGGTAGAAGGTTCGTGAAATGACGTATTTGCCCTGATGCATGGGTCAATTAAAGGCATTGAAAAATTACACAAGGCCTTGTTTTTAATGTTCATTTTAATAAACAAGATTTAAAAAAGTTTTTCGTACAATCAGGTGATAATTCATTTTTTAAGTTTAAAATAATAATATTATAAAACTAAATTAATCTATCTACCCACTTCCGAGGGACTGGTCATTTGCTTCAGAGAAGAGCAGTGTGAGGCGTACGTTATGGTTTTGGGATGCTTTTCGAGGTGGTTTTCGGATATGCTACATAGTTGATGTTTTGGGTGAGTTTTATTGGTTGTTGGTGGTGGTGTTTTGCAAGTGGTGTTGAGGTTGTGAATTTTTTTTTTTTTTTTCAGATGGTGATGGTGCGGTTGTGATGTTTTGATTGTTGGCGTTTTGCAAATAGTGGTGATGTTGAGGTTGTGGTGTTTTGCTAATGGTGATGGTAGTGAGATTGTAGTGTTTTGCTAATAGAACTGGTCATAGATCACGAATTTATGTTTACATGTCACATGTTATATTGCATAGGTCATGGATCAATATTAACTGATCACAGATCAGATGTCAAATGTCTTTGTACCCTGATAATATGTCACATATTTAAGTTCACAAGTCATATATAAAATAAAACTGGTCACAGATAACTAAATTATGTTCCTGGGTCATAGGTCATGTTGTATAGGTCACAAATCAATGCAACACTTCACAGTTCAATATTAACTGGTAACAGATTAGATGTTACAAGTCTCTGTGTTCTAATAACAGGTCACTGATTCAACTTCACAAGTCACAGTTCATATGTTGCAAGTCACATGTAATAGTTCACAAGTCACGTGTCACATTCTATAAGTAACAAGTCAATGTTCACATGTCACAGTTCCAAGTGAACTTATCACAGGCCTTTGTATCAATATCACAAGTAACAATTTAAAGGTTCACAGGTCACATGTTATAACACATATATCACATGTCACAGATTCAAGAGAACTGATCACAAGTCATGGATCAATATCACAACGAACAGTTTACATGTCACATATCATAGTGCATAGATCACATATCCATATCAACATGTCACATATCACATAGAACTAATCATTTGATCAATATCACAAGTAACAATGGATCTTTGTACTTTCCATCATGGCAACTCACAATTTACAAGACAATGATTTTTTTTTTTCATTTTTCGTCACAGCAACTCACGATTGAAACTTCAACATTGTTTTATAAATTTAAAAATAGGAAGATACAACAACAAAACAATGTTAGTAGTAATCAATTGTGACTTCAAAACCTTTCAGATCTATTTCGAGATTATCACCGGTCTCAATTTGTTATTATCATCTCAATTTGTGGTCATCTTCAAAAATCTGATATACTGTGACGATAATTTTCAATTTGTGGCATTAATAATTCGATTATTTTCAATTGCTAGATTCCAATAATAGTAATCAAGAATATGATAGATCTCTGTTGCTTAGCTCTTTTGTTCAGCGATGGTCACGATTTATTCTTTTTTGGAGAGTCCTGTTTGGAATGGTAATCGAATGCTTGATTTTAGGATGTATATTTAATAGAGTTTAATTTATATATATAATATATATCACTTGACTTTTGAAACTTAAAATTGAAATGGTGTATATTTAAGGCCCGAATATGTATTTTTTTCCCTTAATAAAAGTGCATTAAAAAGGCCTTGCAACTCAAAAAATGAATTAAGTAAAATGGAATGACATCATTCTTAGTGAGACATGAACAGGTTGAAAAAACAATATAAAATAGAAATCATAATGACAAAATAATTTTAAGGTACGAAAATTAGCATAGTCCAAGGACTCCCATCCAAGATTCCAACCCAAATTTTAAATGCTCCCCATCTACTTTTTGTCATTTTGCCCAACTTCCTTGTCCATTTGTCTTAATTCAAGAAGATAATAAAAAGTGGATGGTCTACGCCTTTGCAAAAGCAAACAAATTAGTGGCTTTGGAAGCACTTTGGTGTGGGTGGGTTGGCGTGGGGTTACGGAGCGGTCTATGCAATCTCCCCGTATCACCCATTAAGAAACAAGCCAGGATATTTGTTTTGTTTTACTCATACGTTACTTTCTTGGATTTGTGTCGTGTTCTGAGAATAAAACCAAACTTTGGCCAGCTCATGTTCCATCCACTATGCAGTGACAAAAAAAGAAATATTAATGGAAAGCTAGGGATTTTACGAATCCCATATTCCTCTGAAGCCCCGAGGGACAACAAATCAATAAAAGACAAAAAACAACCTCTTTGATCTGTCAGCAAGCAGCCATAGAGAAGTCCTTCAAGATAAGAGAAGTCCTTCAAGATAATCCAATGCTTTAATTGCATTTTACTCACTTCACAACAACGTCAACAAAAACTTACCCTCATCACTTCTGAAATCCAATTTGGAGGACGAGTAAGAGTAATCCGTGGATTTAATTTTCTGGGGTTTTCAGAAATTGCAAAACCCAGTTTGGAATTTATTTCTTCACCTTTGCTGGTAAGTTTCTTGATTTTGTATTCCTCTGTTTGGTGCTATTATTTCATGGTGAAACCCTTTTGATGATATCTTGTTTGCATTTGCATATATGTTGAAATTCAATTTGCTAGTACATTATTAGCTTTCTGGGTGCATGAAAATATAGTTAAATGTACTGTGGTTGTCTCGTGATCTATGTCCAATGCTTCTGTTTCCATTTGTCAAATTTCTAGTTCACAATCAGAGCTCTATGTCTTAAGTTGAAAATTTTGTGGGAAGGGAAAAACTATTTGAAGGTTAAATTTTGTGCTCAACTTGTTTAATCAAAAGATGACCATGATTAAGTCATGTTTCAGCTTGGTTCTGGCGAATTTATCGATATCTGTTGTTTAATATTGAGGTGATATAAATAAATGAAAGGGGGCGTCGAATATGATCCTGATATTTGTTTATCTAACTGTCATGTTCTGGTACTTGTTGAGAACTGATTTCGTTAAAATATGAGAAAAAAATCTAAATGACTGAATTCGGATTGCTGAAAGGTTGAATTAATGAAATTCCATAGTCGTGACCTTACAAACACAGCACACTCATACTCAACTATCCCACACTTTAGTTGTTTATTATTCTGTCAATCCAAAATATATTAGTATAATTAGTGAAAGTTGAACTTCTGGGAATTAATGTTTCAATAAGTGATGATTTGTCTAAAATATTGATGTTGAGGTTCTGTTGTATATTAGTATCTTGTCTATATTCAACCACTATTTTGATGCACAGTTCTCATGCACTTTGGAAATGGTCTTATTTGGGTATGTTTGCACATTGCAAGTTGTTGCTGTTATATTTTGCTTGGCAGATTTTATAGTTGGTAGCAGGGATGGTTCTAGAGGAGGGATCGTCGTCTGTAAATTCATCACCTCTGCATCTGTTTTCCATGATGTCTCTTTCACCCGGTTTAGTATCACCATATCCTTGGCTCCAGGAAATGAGATCTGAGGATCGAGGTCTTTTTCTGATCCATCTTCTTATTGCCTGTGCTAATCATGTTGCTGCTGGTAATGTCGAAAATGCAAACATTGGTCTTGAATATATTTCACATCTTGCATCACCCGATGGAGATACCATGCAGAGAATTGCGGCATACTTCATTGAAGCGCTTGCTGACCGTATGCTTAAAGGTTGGCCTGGACTGCACAAGGCCCTTAATTCCACCAAAATAACGTTGGTGACTGAGGAAATTCTTGTTCAGAAGTTGTTCTTCGAGTTCTGTCCCTTTCTAAAGCTTGCTTATGTGATCGCAAACCAGGCAGTTCTTGAAGCTATGGAAGGGGAGAAGGTGGTTCACATNCTGCACAAGGCCCTTAATTCCACCAAAATAACGTTGGTGACTGAGGAAATTCTTGTTCAGAAGTTGTTCTTCGAGTTCTGTCCCTTTCTAAAGCTTGCTTATGTGATCGCAAACCAGGCAGTTCTTGAAGCTATGGAAGGGGAGAAGGTGGTTCACATTATTGACCTCCATTCTTTTGAGCCTGCACAGTGGATTAGTCTTCTTCAGGCATTAAGTGAGCGCCCTGAAGGCCCGCCTCATATAAGAATTACAGGAATTAATGAACAGAAAGCGGTATTAGATCAAATGGCTCATCGATTGAACCAGGAAGCTGAAAAATTAGACATCCCGTTTCAGTTTCATCCCATCGTCAGCAGATTAGAGAATCTTGACATTGAAACTTTACGTGTCAAGTCAGGAGAAGCTGTTGCTTTAAGTTCTGTATTTCAGCTACACCCTCTGTTAGCTGTTGATGATGAGATGCTACGGAGAAATTCCCCCTTGGTGAATAAGAGTCCTAATGCTGTTCCCCTTCAAAGAGTCAAGCAGTTGAATCCACACACTCTAGGTGACTTTCTTGATAAGGACGTGATTAATACATATGGTGCCAGTCCAGATTCTGAATCGTCTTCGCCACTATCTTTGCCCATTCCACCGAAGATGGCAAGTTTTCTAAATGCCATTTCGGGTCTTTGCCCAAAGTTAATGGTGGTGACTGAACAAGAATCAAACCACAACGGGTTTAGTTTAATGGAGAGAATCATGGAAGCATTGAACTTTTATGCAGCACTGTTTGATGGCTTGGAGTCGACTGCACCAAGGGCATCCCTAGAGCGTCAAAAGATTGAGAAGATGCTATTCGGAGAGGAAATTAAGAATATTATATCTTGTGAGGGTCTCGATAGAAAGAAGAGGCACGAGAAGCTTGACAAATGGATTCCTCGGCTTGAGTTGGCTGGTTTTGCAAAGGTCCCCTTGAGCTACCATGTCATGTTGCAGGCAAGGAGATTGTTACAGAGTTATAACTATGATGGATATAAAATCAAAGTCGAAAATGGCTGTTTTATAATCTGCTGGCAAGATCAACCACTTTTCTCAGCTTCAGCATGGAGGTTTAGAAGGTACAGTTGATCAATATTAGCCTCTAAATCAGATGATTTTTGCATTTCATTTTTCTTTTCTCCAATTTTCATTTTTGTATAAAGGATTTTAGTTTGCCGTTTCCCTCTCCAACTGCATAATGCTCATCGATGAAAGGATGGAAAAACTTTCATAATTGTACTATATGTCCATTCTTCGATTCAACAATGCATATGGATGTATCTAGCTAATAGCCTAATACGATTCAATTGCTTTGCTACCAATATTGCTTCTGATGGGAATTTGAAGTGTCCTAAACGTGATTTTACTCGTACTTGTCTGTATCCTTGTTGCGTTTTTTATATCGCAAGTGTACAATATCTTAACAAGTAGTAGAGTGGACTTTTTCATATTTGATAAAAGTAAAGAATCATGATAGTTGTGATTTTTTTTCTAACTATTTTTAACTAGAAAATATCAAAATTTTGCAAATAACGGTTGATTGAAGATTCAAATATGGGATTAATATCAGTGCATAACAATTTCATCTATTGATAACCTTAATTCTTAATTCAAGATTCATAATCTAATGTAGTGTTCGATTGAATTTCTCTATTGTATTCAATTTACCTCTCTCGAGTTCTCATTGAGCCTATTTAACTAATTAAATTTCATATCTCTATGTGAATTAATCTTAGCTAAACGAAACACTAGTTATAATAATTCATATTATGATCGCAATAATTAGTATATATATCTCTACATGTTATACTAATTTATTAGATTTTACTATATGGTCTAAATCTCAAACTCACCTCCCAATTCGTAAGAGACTACATCATCATCAAATTAGTGATCAATTAAT
>CAIGRN010073563.1:0-13476 GCA_903798345.1 Fraxinus anomala
TTTATTTTTCTGAAATATTATTTTATCTAAGCTTGTGTTTGACCATATTTTTAAAATATAGTTTTTTTCAAACTCATTTTTAATCGTATATTTCACATGATTTATTATTTTTAATATTTTTTAATCGTATATTAATTTTTATCAAAATTTACTGTAAATTCTATTTTTATTCAAAAGCAAAGGGAATTGAAATGGGACCTACCCGTCATTTGCCATCACATTTCGCACCGAAGGAATAGACATCTCGACAAAACAAGGTAAAAAATGGGAGCCGACCTGACCCTGCATTGCTCCCACACACACTGCTTTAATCCCACCACCACTACCACTCCTTTTCATAGCAGATCAAAGCACAACTCTTTCCTTTTCAATCCCTTTACTAAATCCTTGCAAACCCATCTTCCAAAACCAGCGAATTTCTCCATGGATCAGGCTTTAAAATGCAGCGGAGTTGAAGAAACGGAGACCCACAAAAGAAATTCTATGAGCCTTATCTTTGATCATCACAAAATTGACAACCAATTGCTTCAGAAAATGGAATATGATGCCCTCGTATGGAGTTCCCTACATGGGCTTCTTGTTGGGGACACGAATTCACAGGTCGGTTTACAAATATGGTTATTTTCACTAATGACCTCTGAACTTTAATTTGTTTCATGAGGCCACTCTTTGTAGTGCGAGATTGAGTGGCCATTAGTGAAATTAACTCAATTGAAATTGGCAATTTCCTTTATTTCATATCCTTCTTCTTTTATGAAGAAATTGAAAAACATCATTTTTCTGTGGTATGTTCTTGTTTTTGTTGTTAGATTAACAAATTGTGGTAAAGTAGGATTTATATTTTGTATCATTTACAGTTTCTACTATTTTGGTAAATGTTACTCAAAAAAAGATGGTGAATGTTAGAACTGAATGGTAAAGCACGGATTTTGATAATATTCTTTTTGTTTCTGAAGTTTGATCAATAGATACCCTGATGCGAAATTGATATGTTTCATTGCAGCGATGAAATTTCAAAACTAAATGTTATAAACGTTTGATTTAAATTTGAAGTTCCTTTTAACTGGGCCGGTCAAAAATGAAAATCTTTTGATGTATGGGTATTGAATTAATAGTATGTTAGTAGTTTAGTCTCCAGCTTTTCAAACTTGCAGAGATCAGGAAGAGTGCCTGGTGTGGGCATGATTCATGCACCATTTTCTTTGTTGCCTATGCCGTTTCCTGAAAGTCATTGGAAACAAGCTTGCCAAATAGCTCCCATTTTCAATGAACTTGTGGATCGCGTGAGTTTGGATGGAAAATTCCTACAGGACTCACTATCCAGGTTAAACTTCTTGTACTCCTACTTATTAAAACACTGTGCACGTGAAAAGGATCATCCTGGTTCACCATCATCTTTTTCGAACTTTTTTTAATTTTTGGTAAAACAAGCTACAGATAGCTGCAAGTTATTTGCACTTGTGTAGTCCCTGGAAGTTGTATCCTATGTGCTCTTAACTCCCGAACTTTTTCTTCCCTTAATTTTGTCAACTCTCAAAACAATGCCAGATGTGCATCTTTTTCCCAGCATTGTCTTAATTCAACTTTTCACCTTTCTTTTGCAGAACCAAGAAAGTGGATGCTTTTACATCCAGACTCTTGGAAATTCATTCCAAGATGTTAGATGCCAACAAAATAGAGGTATATTTCAATATATTCAGTTGGATTGTCTATGTCGTGTTTGGAAATTGGAGGTAATTTCTTTCTCTCAATATAATAGAAACTTAGCCCCAATAGTGTTGAAATTTGGTTTTAAGAATTGGAATTTTGGTTAAGCATAAACTTTTAAAAGTGACTTTGTGTCAACTTCGACCAAATTTTCGGACTTGATTCGATAGTTAAATTATAAATAAATAGATTAACTTGTCTACTCATCGAGTAGATCGTCATAGTATCTTTGGAATATCAAAACTAATTCCGGATTAATGAAAAATCGAGGTCCAAAGTTAGATAGAAAAGAAGAAAAACTAGTCGGGAAAAATGCCTAACTCCATAGCTCGTCTAACGCTCGAACGAGCTCAAGCGATGAGACTGTCGCTGGGGCGACAGGCGAGCAAGAGAGGTTCTGTTGAATAGATGTCACTGTCGCTTCAGCGAGATGCCAACGATAGGCTAGCGATAGCAAGGGATGCTTCTCTTCGTGAAAGTTGCTGAGTTTGAGGTGTGGCACTTCACTCACAATCCTTCTTCTTCTTCTTCTATAAATAAGATCCTTTAGACGTTTATCATGCATCTCATATCATTTTTGTATTGAGCATTACATCAAAAACTCTTGCAAAATACTCTTCAAAAGTCACAACATCTTTTTGTAGAGGGAAAATTTTCGTTCGAAGTTCATTGTTGTTTCTACCACAAGTTGTATCCGTTATATTTTGGGAGACAAGTGCCGTAAATCGTTAGTACCGTTGTTGGACAATTTTTTCTTAAGGAGAAAGTGTTTTCGCTTGTCTCGGATTTCGTTCTTCACTTTCTGTTCTTTTTCTTACTTTCTTTCCTTTTCAATTCTAGAGTTTAATTATGCTCCTACGAATTAAACTTAAATACTTATTTATCTAAACAACCATTTCACTATACCATATCAACCAACAAATGGTTGGGGATTGATACACAGCACCTGAACACCATATCAATAAAGCTATATATGGTACCTATATTTCTTAAATGTTGCAACTCACTTGGTCTTTCCTTCACTTAGCCCTATGTTGGAGCGCTTTAATTTTCAAGCCAGCTCACTACATTTATACTTGTTTATTTCTGTTTTCATGATTGTTCATTTTGGATGGTTCCTATCAGGCTCACAATTTATGTAGCAAGTCCATTGTTAAGAGATAGAACCCTTCCAAAAGGGGAAATCTAATTTATAATTGAATCCTCATTCTTAGCATATATCTACATTTATCTGTATTTATTTTGTAATATTGTGTCTGGGTTGGCATGTAATTAGTAGGGGCATATTATTAGGAAGTTACCTTTTTTATCTTGTAGGAGTTCCGTATAAATACTGTACATGCTATTCAAAATAAAATTGGAAGACCAAATTTTCTCAAATAGTATCAAGTGTATACCTATGCACCATTTATGTTCAATGTCAAGTGCTATTTTGATTTTTCACTCAATTTTTACAGTGTCATGATTTTGAAAGGTCTAGCTTATTCACTTTTGTTATTAATTTCAAACGCTTGCAAACTATACATGGAAGTGGATTATGTTTATTACGTGCTGAAGATTACACTAATTTTGATACCTGTAACATAGGAAATACGTTTAGGACTACATCGTTCAGACTATATGCTGGATGAACAAACTAAATTACTTCTCCAAATAGAGCTCAACACAATTTCATCTTCATTTCCAGGGCTGAGCGGTCTTGTTAGTGAGCTTCACAGGTTATCTCAGTAAATATACTTTGTTTTTTTTGTACATCGGTTTAGTACCGATTTCTAAGCTGATTCTCCACCGTTATATTTACTGGAACGTTAGTATCAGAATTTTATTTCTTTTTCTGTTATTTTACATGTTTGCTTGAGTTTTTATGTTGTTCTTGTTAGGTCATGCTTACAACAAAATCTACGTTCACTCATTAAATTGACTAGAATTCTCTCTACTTTCGAGGAGGGAAAGAGAAAATTATGTAGAGTATACATCATGAACAAATGACAGAATTTTTTGGCTTTGAATCATAAATACCTGTTGCCAAGTTGGAAATCCATTTTTGAATCTACATTCCGAAAATTTCAACGCTCTTCTTTCCAAGTCCCTTGAGCCATTCTTGCAATTTTTGAAGATTATCGAGATACTGCTCCGTTAAATATAGTTATATTACTGTGTGTGATTTCTGCTCTTTGCTCAAGCATTCCCAACAGAAGTTCGCGACTAAAATTATGGTTGTAGAGGATTGATAGCTTCATTTTTCAGGAGCTTACTTCATCAATATAAACAACACCTCGCACTAAATCCTGAAAGGATTCCACAAAACAGTGTTGTTACTAAGTTTGCTGAAGCATTGTCTAAAGCGTGGAGTGAATATAATAACCCAAGGTTCGGTTTATTTAATGAATTGTGTTAATTCTAAATCTGCAACTCTTAGCTCATTGAATTTTTTATGAACTCAAACATCCAATGCAGGGCAGTAGTTATGGTTGTGGTTCAAACTGAAGAACGAAATATGTATGATCAACACTGGCTTTGTACAACGTTGAAGGAAAGATATCCCTTTTTGTCATGTAAAATGCTTCTTATTAAAAAAAACTTCATGCTTAGTTATTAATGCTTCAAGATAAACAGAGTAGAATTATGTAGAACTATTATCTTTCTTGTGTGTTTGTCTTAAGATTCTGGAGATTTTTTCTTAGCCTCATAATACATATAAAGTTACAAGTATTAGAAAGACTTTGGCAGAAATTGATGCGCTTGGGGAGCTTCTGCCAGATGGAACACTTGTTGTGTATGTATCTAATGGAACTGAAGTACAACTTTGATCACCTGAATTAACAGGATTAGCGTGTAATCTTTAGAAGCTTATAATTGCAGGGATGGTGTAGCAGTTTCAGTAGTATATTTTAGAGCTGGATATGCACCAAGTGATTATCCTTCAGAATCAGTGAGTATCTTTGTGGTTCCCAATGTGATTATTCGTTACAATAAGCGATTACATGTGCCCGATTTTAGTGATTTGTATGCTGCTCACTGTGTACTCATCTTTCAGTTGCAAGAAGCATCTATCATTTTTACTTGCACAAGCTAATAATTTAAATTATACCATGGTCATATTAATTATTTAACAGCTGACCCAGGAAGCTGTGAGAAGGGACCCCCAAACTCCAACCCCCAACGTGTAAATTCTATGTTTTCCCTTTTACCCCTAGTCATATTAGATAGAAATTGTCGGGGCCAAAATTAACCGCCCAATATGCAAAAGTAACTTATTTGTTGTATTTTACTTATTAATGTCAGACTACACTATTTGTTTTCTTTCCATTTATACAGTGCCATGTAAACACAAACCATGCGACCAGAAACAAAAAAAAAAAAAAAAAAAGGAAAGGAAAGCACACAGCTAGATAATAAGAAATCATCTTGTCTCTTCCCTTTAAGCTATTAGGTTTGGCCATGGGACCAGTTTTCCATGTCCAACCTGACTATATAGTAAGGTATCTAAATGCATTTGGATATTTTGGACAACACCCTATAGAATTCCGTTAGGGTTTGAGAATTAACCTTTCGATGGATGGTACTTCTGACTGTAGAATTTTGTTTATTTCTTACAAAATGTTCAAGTATAATAATTGTTTGTATTTTATATGAAATATCTTTCATGTTATGCTTATCGTAAGATTTTGAGCAGAGATGATATTTAAGTCAAATGCAGTGCTTATTATTGTTGGAAAGCATTTAACTCCATTTGTTGGAGAAATGTTCTTCTTCATTTAACTCCATTTGTTGTAGAAATGTGCTTATACATATGTAACGGTTTGGGTTCTTTATTGGGAATCAGACGCCGTATTTAATTTTTCTACAGACGTATTCCACAGTCAAGAATGAAATCTTCCTATGGACTTACATAGGATTTTTTTAAACAATGTGAATTTCATGCGAACTCATGTTTATTCGTTGTTTTTTTTTTAATATTAAAATAATTTGCATGTGGCGAAATTTGGATCCAAGTTTCTCTCTGCTTTCGCTAGGCCCAATGATTATTTATCTGTATATCATAATCTTCTTGTAGGAATGGAGAGCTAGGCTACTGATGGAGCAGTCATCGGCAATAAAGTGCCCTTCAATTGCGTATCATTTAGCTGGCACCAAGAAGATTCAACAAGAGCTTGCCAAACCCAATGTGCTTGAAAGGTAACTTACTTTTATGACTCTTCCTTGCAGGCAGATTACCATAACGTGAGAGACGATATGGATGTTGGTTTTATATTTTGCAGTAAAGGTGAATGTTGACTTTTAATAAATTCTCATAAAAGGTGGTGTTCCTTCAATATGGTTGAAAGTCAAGTTTATGAATCCTTGTCCCACCAATAAGTGCACTTGAAATAATAGAAATAACTTGCTGAATAGTTTTTTCTTTTAATAAATGTATTGAAAATCTAGCTGTGTCTATACCTTCAACTGCTTGGATAAATTTTCCTTGGTTTTGTGAGCAGATTTCTTGAAAACAAAGATGATATTGTCAAAGTACGAAAATGCTTTGCTGGATTATGGAGTTTGGAGGACTCCAACATCGTTAATGATGCTATTGAGAAACCCGGATTATATGTGATGAAGCCCCAAAGAGAAGGAGGAGGTCTGACATCATATTGTTACTACGAGTCTAGATTATTGCTAAAATTATTGACTGTTTGTTCTTACCTATCTCACTTCAGGGAACAATATCTATGATGATGATGTGAGAGAAACCCTACTTAGAATAGAAAAGGAAGGCTCAGACGAAAATGCAGCTTACATTCTTATGCAGAGAATTTTTCCTACTCTCTCTCCTGCGATTCTAATGCAACAAGGCATTTCTCGAAAAGATCATGTCATATCAGAACTTGGCGTATATGCAGCATATTTAAGGTAACCCCCATTTGCAATGCTGTTTGCACTTCGCTTATAACTCCAGCCATGTCATTATGATGGACAAATATCGTTATTTCTATCTTTTGCGTTTGTCGTCTTTTTTTACTGTATTTCAATATATACATACAGGAACAAGACGAAGGTGATAATAAATGAGGAATGTGGTTACTTGTTGCGGACGAAGGTGTCTTCCTCAAACGAAGGCGGAGTTGTTGCTGGCTTCGGTGTTTTAGATAGCATCTATTTAGTTTAATTTACATGATTTGCCTTTTGCATATCTTTGAGTTTCTAAACCGTCCACTAGTTTTAGGTGAGGCCTAAAATTCCCGCCTAGGCGACTAGGCGTGTCCCTTAGAAAAAGAACTACGTTAAAGAATTTGATTGGGCGAGAGTCTTGTAATAATGTTCAGTCAAGCCAAAGTAAACGTATATGGAACTCGAGTTGGGGTGAACCCCGTGAATCAATGATTCTCATTTGTCATAGTTTCTTTTCTTCATTGATATATTACTATTAAAAATGAAATGTCAAAACCCCAAATGGTATATATAGAATAATAAATCAATAAATAATAAACTCCGACTTATGTAGAACTCGTATGTGGAATTGAAGCGATGAAGATGCTCTAACCTGACTTGGTAAAACTTATTAGGCTCATGATTGAACCACATTCTCATTATTCTACTCATTTTCAATTTAAAATAATATTTTTCATCACATCAATAATTTTTCCTTCTTTTTCAAACACATATTCACCATCACATTACAAAAAAAATACATTCTCTTCTAAAAAATGTGCATCAAACTAGATATTCGAGTCAATGGTATCTAATAATTTTTCGACCTACCATCTTTTAATCAAAATGGCCTTTTGAGATTCTTGAAGTCCAAGGAATCAATGCACTCCACCCTATTCCTATACAACTTCATTAACTTCAACAAATGTGTCGCGTTCTCCTTTGTTTTCTCACTTGTACCAACTTGTAAGAGGAGTAACAGCTTCTGAAAAGCTCCTAATTCTAAAGCTTCAAAAAGCACCCCTCTTTCTTCCCTCTTCTCATTCTTCCCAAGTTTCCACATGATCGAAAGGGAAAACTCGGTCGATAAATCCGAAA
The DNA here is from genome assembly GCA_903798345.1 of Fraxinus anomala. Taxonomy (NCBI): domain Eukaryota; kingdom Viridiplantae; phylum Streptophyta; class Magnoliopsida; order Lamiales; family Oleaceae; genus Fraxinus; species Fraxinus anomala. Next base: position 7,717 of record CAIGRN010073563.1, read on the forward strand.
TGCGTAATGATTTCTTCACTAAAACAGGCATAGTTAGAGCATTATCGTAGGCCTTTTCCCTCCCTTCACTAGAACTGCAAATTCCATCCAAAACACCTAATGCCATCTCACATACGCTTTTTTCGCATCCCACAAGCGTGTCTAATAGAATTTCGACTAACCCTGTGTCTACGAATCTTTTTATGATGTCGTCTTTGTAATTTGACGAAACCATATAGTATATAGCTAATAACGAAGCTTTTGTAGTAGTAGGGCATATGGGCTCTTTCACTAGCTTCACCAAGGATTCTAGAGCCCCTTCGATCTCGATTAAATCAACTACTTTGTGTTGATCTGATGAAATAATCGATCTTAGCGTTAATACTGCATTTCTTCTGCTCGACAAGCTTCCACACCTCAAACACCAAATTATGCGATGTAACGATGATTTTGATCCAAGAATAAGCTTTGTTTCCTCATCAAGGGGTGATATTACCGTCAAAGTAGACATGATTTCCTCCAAGATTAAGACATGTTTATCGATAGAATCTCTAGAGAAGGCCTCAAACTTGGACGATAAGGCCCTGCCGGTGCCATTCGCCACAATGCATCGTTTGTTTCCCTCGCTTTCTTTAGCTAATGACCTTATCTTCAAGACCAATTCTCGGCATTCTTGTTCACCACCGGCCTCAACTTTAGAGAGAATCTCCAAAACCTCGACCGATGTTATGGGAATTCTTGGAGTTGGAATCCTCTCTATACCATAAGACCTCTTCTCCACACACCAATCTTGAATCATTCTCCTAATGGATTGATTAGGTATAGGCTCAAGATTTCTCAAGACTCGGTTAGTTAAGGGACAAGTAGAGTTACCGGCTTCAAACCATGCCTCGATGCTATCTCGATCATATGTCATCCCACTAGACAATGTTACCGGATCCTTCACCAAGTCTAGTGATATCGGACATCGAAAATGGTCGGGGATTCTCACCTCCATGCTTACATCCTTCTCCAAATCGTGTTTTCTCGCAGCACGACGTGCAGCTTTTTTCCTTCTCCATGACGAAATCATTGGGTGATCACTAAATGAATGAATCAATACACAAGAAATTTATTCAAAACCCTCTTGGCTTACTAACCCACTGGGTTTCTTTTATGAGATGAAATTAGGAATCGGCTAGTGGAGAGCTCGATTATGTAGAAATGTTGGTGGGGTTTTTCTGAATTTTCTAGTTAGGAATGAGACTTGAGTAGATATATAAATGTATTTATTGTGCATTGTTACGCGTTTCAACTTTAAAAATAATAATAATAAGAGGAAAGATTTGAATATTGACCATTGAATTTTGAAATGGTAAAATAAACCAAATCGGCGGTCAACGGGTCGGTCCAACATAAAACTTCTTTCTATGTATCCTACGAAATATATTGTTAAAATTAATTGTTGACTTTGACTTGAGATTTTAATCTAAACCAAACATGGACTAAATTAGTTATTCAAAATAAAAACTTAAAATGGCATGTTACGTTAGGAAAGTTTAAGTTAAATACACCTGTTGCAGTCCGTTTATGACGACTTGATTTGGGTTGGGGTAATCGTGCATGATCACGATGATACGTTCTAGTTGTGTGTCGACTCCAAACATATCGTTAATTATTTCTTCTCTCCATCACGAAGAACAGGCGTCATGTCGACACTAGGGAATATGATTCTCTTGGCATTGTTCCGAGCCAGTTCATATTCTAGTCTAGTGGAGAATGAATATTTTCTTTTGACATTTGGAAATTATGCCGAGATGTAAGTTATGATTCTTGTTACTTCATTATCAAAACTGATAATACGTTGGCTCATCAACTTGCGTCATTTTCTTTAAGTCGTATTGAATCGATTGTATTTTACTTTTATTGCTTTGAAATTCGCGTCGGACTAAATATAGTCAAACTAAATTTTTTTCTAAGTTCGCTATATTTTAATTGCATGAAAATAACGGCTGTCATCGTTGACACACTGTATAACGACGTGAATTTGACTAAAAGATTGATACAAAATATGCCTCGAGCAAATGTTAAAACTTATAGTTCTATCTTAAAATGTCAAATTTTGTTAATAAGAATAGTTCAAATCCTTACACACTATCCTATATTTCAATATTTAAGCAACGTGATATTTCTCCCTTAATAAGAAAGTCAATTTTTAGCCGCAATCGTATGTTGAATTGAACTGAACGAAAAGAGAAGTGCAAGATATTTTTCTACGTTCCATCAAATCCTATTCAAATTAAAATATCGTATAAAACTTTAAAATTTTATTATTACGTAACTAAAATAAAAAAATATATATTTCAGTGAAAACTTCCAAATACATTCGCCTACAGTCAACGGTACTATGGCGGCGATGCGGGTCTTGAAGTTTATTTTGTACCAAATGGTGCACTAAAGTTTCTTAATGGTTCTAATCTTACTAATCTACAGTGATTGATTGACTTTGAATTTAAAATCAGATTGGAATAAGACGTGAATTCACTACGTCCATCCTTATTTAAGACGATTTATGCTTGCATCATAACAAAATTATTAGTACATAGTAGATTTAGCAACCTACGTTTGAATACTTTCAGATGTTGACTTTTTGAAAAATATGTAGTTAAAAAGTCCCTATTTGATCATTGATGGCTATTATAAAGAAAATTTTGAGGAAAATGATGTTTTGGATAGTGATTTTTTTGGAGGACGCATGTTTAAAAGGCAGGGAAAAATTTTAAATTTACGTGTAAAATATTTTATTACGTGAACGTGATTGAAAATAAGTATGGGAAATAAAGAGTGAAAATAAAGAGAACCAAGCAAAGACACAGTAAGAAATTTTTTTGTATTTACGTGTAAAATATTTTATTTTAAGAATTTATGATTAAAAATGAGTTTTAAAAAATAAATTTATAAAAATGAATGTCAAAATTTCTTATTTTCATCTGGATCTTGTTACATGTACATCAAGATTTACATAATGTCACATGCAGGGGCGGAGCCAGGATTCAATGGTACGGAGGCTACTGAATTGTACAGTGAAAAAAATGGGCTATAACTAAATTTTTGTTTTTTTTAACAGAATCTGGCTTGGATAACGGTGGGCTCCGCCCCTGGTCACATGACACTACTATTTATAAGTTTAAAATACAAGTAACTTTTTCATCCAATTTTTTTCTACCACATCACATACTATGTACAAGTAGCAAAATCATTTTCATTCCACTCCGCACAGCCTGGGCCGCCCCATGTGACTGGAATTCCTCATCAGTTTAACCGGTCGAGGAATGAAAGCGACATGGAAAACGTGTTCCGAACTATTTATGTTATGTTATTTTATTCTTTGATTTAATTTATATCTTGAAAACATGTGAATAGAGAAAGTGGATGAGAAATGGATGGGACCATCCATCCATTCCAGTTTCCATTCAGACCGTAGACCAATCTTGTTCCTTGCAAAACCAAAAAGAATGGACATCCATGCAGTCGTCAAAACAAGGTCAAAATGGGTGTTGGCCTGTACACACACTGCTTTCTTCCCACCTCCAGCACCATTCCTTTGTGTAGCAACTCTTTCCTTTTCAATCCCTTTACTAAATCCTTGCAAACCCATCTTCCAAAACCAGCCAATTTCTCCATGGCTCAGGCTTCGAAATGCAGCCGAGTCGAAGAAATGGAGACCCATCAAGGAAATTCTATGAGTCTTGTCCTTGATCCTCACAAAATTGACCCACGATTGCTTCAGAAAATGGAATATGATGCCCTCGTATGGAGTTCCCTTCATGGCCTTCTTGTTGGAGACAGGAATTCACAGGTCGATTACTGACATCTGAAATTTAATTTGTTTCATCAGGCCATTAATGAAAGGATTAACTCAATTGAAATCGAAAGTTTACTTTATTTCATCTCCTTCTTCTTTTATGTAATTGAAAAACATCATTTTTCTCTGTTACATTGTTCTTGTTTTGATTTACTGTTTCTACTATTGTTTCAAAAGTTTGATCAATATTTACCCTGTTTCGAAATTGATTTGTTTCATAGCAGTGATGAGTTTTCAAACTAAATGTTATAAACATATGATTTAAAGTTGAAACTCCTTTTAGCTAAACCGGTCAGAAAAGAAAATCTTTTGATGTAATGTGATGCATTGAATTAATAGCATGTTAGTAGTTTAGTTTCCAGCGTTTCAAACTTGCAGATATCAGGAAGAGTGCCTGGTGTGGGCATGGTTCATGCCCCATTTTCTTTGTTACCTATGCCATTTCCTGAAAGTCATTGGAAACAAGCTTGCCAAATAGCTCCCATTTTCAATGAACTTGTGGATCGCGTGAGTTTGGATGGAAAATTCCTACAGGACTCGCTATCCAGGTTAAACTACTCGTACTCCTACTTATTAAAACACTGCGCATATGAACGAGAACATCCTGATCACCTTCATTGACACCAAACTTGCATGTTTATAATGTGGTTCACCATCGTCTTTTTTGAACCTTTTTTCATTTTTGGTAGAAGAAACTACAGATAGCTGCCAACTTGTGTTGTCCATGGAAGTTGAATCTCATGTCCTACTTTAACTCCTGAACTTTTTTTCTCTCCTTACTTTTATCTAGTCTCAAACAATCTAGATGAGTGTATTTTTCCCGCATTGTCTTAATTCAACTTCTCACCTTTCTTTTGAAGAACCAAGAAAGTGGATGCTTTTACATACAGACTTTTGGAAATTCATTCCAAGATGTTAGATGCCAAGAAAACAGAGGTATATTTCAACATATATATTCAGTTGGCTTGTCTATGTCTTGTTTCGAAATTGGACGTAATTTGTTTCTCTCAATATAATAGAAACTTATCATGTCAATAAAGCTATATATAGTACCTATATTCCTTAAATGTTGTAAGTCACTTGGTCTTTCCTTCACTTGGCCCTATGTTGGACTGCATTATTTCTTTCAAGCCAGTTCACTACATTTGTACTTGTTTATTTTGTTTTCATGATTGTTCTTTCGGATGGTTCTTGTCTGGCTCGCAATTTGTGTAGCAAGTCAATTGTCAAGAAATCAGAACCCTTCCAAAAGAGGAAACTAATTCATAATTGAATCCTCATTCTTAGGAAATCTAAATTTATCATTGTACTTATTTTGTAGATATTGTGTATGAGTTTGCATGTAATTCGTGCGAGCATATTATTACGAAGTTACATTTTCTTTCTTGTAGGAGTTCTATATAAATACTATACATGTTATGAAACGGATCGCAAGAAAATGACAATAATGAAATAATGAAGAATAAAACAAGAATTTACGTGGAAATCCAATTCAGGAAAAAATTACGGGCAGAGGAGGACAATCCACTATAATTAATAGTTTTGTATTTACAATATCAAGATTTCAATATTCTCAATTGAAATCTTAAGCTATCAAAAATGTTCTATCTTTTCTCTTGATTGTATATGTATTACAATAAATATATAGGTAAACCTTATAGACAAATTGTAGAAAAATAAGAGTCCAAAATCACATCAAAAACAAAAATAGGTTTGGACAGGATAAACCTATCGCTCGAGCGACAGACGAGCAACATCTCCCTCGCTCGAGCGACGGGACAACGACAGGTGGGCGACAGTCTCTCAGATTGTTTTCCATCGAACTCGCTCGAACGGTGAGCTAGCAAAAATACTGTAACTTTTTCCTCCGATTCATAATTTAGTTCTCTTCAAAAAACACTCAAAATTAAATTTCAATACCCATTAGAATTTGGGTC
>CAIGRN010073572.1:0-21410 GCA_903798345.1 Fraxinus anomala
ACCTTCAGCAACCTATATTTATTGAACTAATAAGGCTCCAGTTTGAGATTTCTCGTGTATTTCCCAGATTGGTTGGGATAAGTCTTATTATTATCTTTTGTTGGAGGTCACGTGTAGCTCCTCGCCTAAATTATATTATATTTTTATTTTTATTTGTAATAAAACACGCCATATTTGTCATGAAACACTCCAAGAGATTTTGATTTAAAAATTATATATTAATACTTAATTATCATAATTTCATAGGTACAAGGGAATTAACTATTTGGTAAGTACGTATTGAACTCATCGTTTAATGAGTTTACTTTCCGAAAGGTGTATTGCAAAGCTTGCATGAATAAATCTGTATGGTACCAAGAACCTATTGTTGGATATTATTCAAGTTAACAATGAGGAGTGATTTTGAAAGTAATGGAAGTGGTTAACTATGTGAGAAAAAAGAGAAAACAAAACGAGAACAAAACACTGTGAAGGCCGACAATTAAGGCGGGGTGGCCGCATATTATGTGTTGCAATTACAGTGGCCAATTTGTTGAAGTGGGCCGACGCCCAGTATAAAAATTTGTCCATAAGGTTTTTGAATTCTGATATCGTTTTGAAGGGTTTTACACATTTTTTACTTAGTTTTTACATTTTTTTTTCATGCATGGTGATTGTAGAATCTTATACCTAATTGCAGAGAATATGCTCTGCAGGTTTAGAAAGAGAGAATGCATGTGAAGGAAATTTTCTAATTATGATTGAAGAAGATTACAGGAGTATATATATACACAATCACATGTAAGCTAACAGCCACTATATTTAGACAGCTCAGCAACTCTAACAACTTCAACTAACTGCTAACTGAAGCATGGCTAAGTATATAAATATTTCAGCTTCTATGCACTGCAAGACTTCCCTCAAGATGGCAAGTGGATGTTCAAGACACCCATCTTGGTTAATAAGGTCTTAAACCTGGCTCTTGCTAATGCTTTCATTAGTAGGTCTGCTAATTGATTTTGTGTGGACAAGTGCATGGTTTTTATGTCACCTAATTGCACATTCTCCCTTACCAGATGACCATCTAACTCTATGTGCTTCGTCCTTTCATGGAAGACATGGTTACTTGCTATATATAATGTTGCCTGGTTATCACAAAATAGAAGAGCTACCTTAGGATGGTCCACTCCCAAATCTGCCAGCACTTTCTTGAGCCAAATTATCTTATAGACTGCTACAGATATAGCCCTATCTTCTGCTTCAGTTGAGGACCTCGAAATGATATGTTGTTTTTTCGAATGCCAAGATATCAAGGAATTTCCAAGAAACGTACAGAAGCCAGTGACTAATCTTCTGGTATCTGCACAAGAGGCCCAATCTGCATCACAAAAACCTCTAAGTTCAAGGTTGGAATCTGCTACAAAATACAGACCTTGTCCTGGTGTTCATTTTACATATCTGAGTAAGTGATGTACAATATCCAGATGAGGCTTCCTAGGGGACTCAAGGTATTGACATAAAACCTGTACTGCGAAGGACATATATGGCCTTGTGGTAGTTAAGTACAACAATCTGTCAATTAACCTCCTATACATTCATGGATCATCAATTAACTCTCTCTCATCCTTAGTTAGCTTTATATTCTACAACATGGGACATTTTGCAGGCTTTGAGCCCAAATATCCAGCATCCTCAAGCACTTCCAATGTGTATTTGCACTGGTACACAGAAATTCCTTTAGGGCATCTTGCTACTTCAACTCCCAGAAAATACTTTAAGATCCCTAAGTCCTTCAATTTAAATTGATTATCAAGGCACCTTTTAAAATGTTCAATGTACATAAATAAGGATCGCTTGATTTTATAAACCCACTTGAGTCAACGAGTTTCTTATTGTCAGGCAATTCAGTAACAGTCCATGTATTGTTAGTAACCAAGGCCTGATACTCGGCATCCATGGCCTGACACCAAGTTGGAGATTGAGAAGCCTCCAAGAAGCTTTTTGGCTTAGAAGTAGTGGAAAGTGACAACACATGGGCCCTGTGATCTGATGAAAGTGAATCATAACCTAAACTAATGGATAGGGGATAGGATGTACCAGCTGTTTGACATGGACTGGAAGAGTGTTGAGTACATGAACGTGTACATATATAAATTGACATATGCTTTTGATGGTGAAAATTATCGACCGACTTTTTGCCAAGTTTGGGTGGGGTGGGCAAGTCTGCCATGTTGTTTGGCAGTTTTTTTTCTTCTTTCCTCCACAAGGTATCTTCAAAACAAGCATCGGTTAGTATCTATGGCCGTCAAGATGGGATGGTGGTGGTCGATTTCACTCTGATAGTCAAGTATTTGCCTTTTGGGAGAAAAGAAGAGAATACTTAAAGTATACTAATGTGTTTGGATAAAGCTATTTGTGTTGTTTGTAAATCAGAATTGAGTGATTTCTTTAACGCAAAATAAACTTATCAAACCTACCAAAAATAGAATGGAAAGTAAATGAAAAATTGGATAGAAAATTTGGGTAGAGCTATTTGTGTTATTTGTAAATCAGAATTGAGTGATTTCTTTAACGCAAAATAAACTTATCGAACCTATCGAAAATAGAATGTAAATAAATGGAAAATTGGATAGAATAACGCCAAGGAATGAAATGCAAATGATCGACATAAGAGTTAAACTTTTTGTCTTTAAATCGAGTTTGCCTCACACAGGTGCCTATGAATAATGACATTTAACTCCCAAAATACAATGATTGACTTCTTATATTTGGAGCACTTCAAAAATACAAGAACAACGAACCAGCAGATTGCTTTGTACTCCTCTTTTTTAATGAAAATAAAACAAGGTTTTGATGCAAAATTTCGGCAAAGAAATGATGTTTATATGTAATGCTTTGATTGCATAAGATATGAGTGAATGAAAACAATACCAAGGAGTCTTATTTATAGGTGTAGAAGGGTTGCAAAACAGAGAGACACAATCCAAATTCAACTTGTTTTATGAAAAGTTGCCCAAGTTCACTGTCGCTCGTTTCTCCCTAGCCTGCCGTTCGAGCAATAATTTCAAAGACTTTGTCGCTCGCCTGGTATTAGGTAGCCGCTCGAGCAACGGTCTTAGATGGAAAATTTAATTTTTCTAAGTTAAAATTGTATTTTCCAGCCCTACTTCATTCACTATTTTTTCTCATTTATTCGGAAACAGTTTTCTATGTCCAAATGTATTAAATTCGTTTACTTGACGTGCAGAACATGATTGGCCCATTTCTTTCCAAATTCGAGATGTGGGACCCATCCCAATATTTGGTTAAAGTTTGATAGAAATCAACTTTTTATAACTATTTTCCAACAATTTGTATATCTCACTTTACCATTTGGTTGACAAATGGATGTGACGATTTTATAATGGTTGGATTAAGTCCTTGTTTGGTCCTCATTATTTTTGAAATATATTTTTCTCTCTCTTATATAATTTCAACCACACATTTTTTATAAAATAATAATAAAAACTTTAAAAGTTCATTACCTAAATAAAATAAAGTCAAATTTATAGTGCTATATGTACATGTGATAGGACTGTCAATTCAAATTGAACATCTCAAATTTCAAACTATTCAAATCATTATATTTTAGACATCGAGCGATAAGAGAAAGAAAAAGAGAGTAGATAGACCCACTAAACATCCAAAAATAATTTGAATTTGATACACTGTAATATGAGTGGACAATTCATTTTTGTGAGTACGTAGTACCATCTTATTGAAATATTCTCAATTTGAGATACATAAATCAGTCGACACTTTTCCTAATGTTACTCTCCAATATTTATCTCACTCGTTCTTTTTCTTTGGGTCTTTTGATCAACTATCATGGATAAATGGTTAAATCCTTCTTATTATCTACATTGCTAATGAGTTACAAAATATTATATACTTGTATTTAATGGATAGTTCAACGTCTAGCTTAATGGTAAGAGCGAAGCCTTTTAGATAAATGGTACAGGTAGAGGTGGCAATCGAGTTGAGTGGCTCGTCGCTCGGCAAAAATGAGCCCGAGCACGAGCCGAGCAGACCGGCTTACTAGACAAGCTGCTCGCCGAGTAGCTCACAGAGCTTTTTTTTTTTACGAATCATGAGCCAGCTCAACTCATGGCTCGTTAAAAAAATAATAAAAATAAAAATAGTGATCAGAGCGGTCACTGTTGGACCGAAATGGTCACTGAAAATTTAGTGACCATTTCGGTCCTTTATTTTATTTTTTTTCATTTCATTTTTCTTCCTTATAAATACTGTTGGACCTAAATGGTCGGGCTATGCTCGGCTCGGCTCAAGTTAAAAAAAGTTCGATCTAAAAAAGCTCGAGTCGAGTTCGAATTTTTTTTTTCAGCTCGAGCTCGAGCTCGAATCGACTCGACTCGTTGACATAGTTAATCTCATAGATGGTAGGATCATGCTAAGGTGTCCACCTTTTTTACACTCTAGTTGACAGAATGCCATTTGGCTTTAGCAAAATTCTGGATGGTATAAGTGGGCCATCATAAACTCGGCAAAGTGGTCCAGACTCGAGAAAGGTGTCCAGGCACCTTTATGAGATGCTCGTATTCTTGTAAAGTCTTCATAATTTATGCGAAATTTTATGCGACTCATATTACACTAAAACCCCCACGCACAGAAAGAATTCCACATAAGTAAATCAGAATACTCACAAATGAGTGGGCTCCACCATATATTTAAAAAATAAAATAAAATGTGCAGGAGTGTTCTGGTAAATTTATGTGAGATTTCTTTCTGTACATCTAGCAAAATTGCTCGTATTAACATGGCAAATACTTCTTACATTTCATTGTCAACTCTTGCAAAGGTTGACTGTACACGTCGACTGCACAACTAAATTCAGAAACCCACCCAACTCAGACCAATTAGCTTCATCTTAATTACGTTTTAATTGTTCATAGAACAACGTTTTCATCTCCGAACAAATAAATTTATTTTCTTACTCGCCGCCGGTAAGGAGAAAATGAGTTCCGGGAAAAATCCGATGAACAATACTACCGGTGCAGCAGTTGAAAAAATAGAGCTTGATAATCGAATTTCTCTCCGGTATTACTATAGAATCGCTGATAACCTTCTCCAAGAGGTACCATTTTCTATTTTTAATGGGTTTCAAGAATAAATTTGGGGTTTGACTTTTTTTTTTTTTCGTACATCATTATCTATATGTGAATTTTTAATTTTTTTTTTTTTTTTTTAATTCTCATATTATGGGCTGATTATTCTTTCCATGTTTAAGCTACGTAGTATTTTGAACGAAAAAATATCCTAAATTTATTGAAAATAAAGATTCGAATTTATTTGAGTTTTGACTGAAAATATTAGGTGTTCCAAGCGAATAAAAGGGAGATAATTTAGAAAAATGGGGAATAAATGGATTGATAAAAGATATATTTATAACAATAATTGATTTACTTGAGTTTTTGATTCAAGATTCAATCCAATTATCGTCTCCAAGTCAGAGTTTTTGAGATCGTGTCATGTTCAAACTAACTAACTCGGGTGTCGATGGGTTGAGCCAAGCCAACTCGGCCAATGAACTCGACTTGTCTCAGGCTTGTCCAAGCAAGGCTCGGCCCCTGAGCAACCCATGGGCCAAGCCTAGAAGAGCCGACGAGCTGCTTGGCCAAATTGTCACCCCTACTCATGGCCCCGATGAATGAAGGGATGGGAGATATGGAGTAAACAAATTTTATAGTGCTAATGTAAAAATATTCACTCAGTTATGAAAGTTATTCAGATGGTACACACTCTAATGAAATAAAAGATGAATAATGATCATCCGGTCGAGCGTTTCAAATGCTAGAAGTATGGTGTAAAAGAGATTTAAAAACTTAAATTTGCTATAAATTTTCATTCAGGGCAGTTTCCCCCCTCTTTAAGCTACTTATCCCACTTTTCTTACAGGCAAATATTCATCGGCAGATGAAGAATATTGTAGATTTGTATACTGCACTACTTAAGTTCGCAAGGTAAGAAAATGATATTAGGTGATTTTTGCATATTTAACAGCGATTTGAGATAATTTATGTGCCTTTTTTCTCTTATTTCGATGCTACAGTCTAATTTCTGAAACCATACCCATTCATCGAGATTATATAGCTTCAAATCAGGCAGAAAAATCATACTACAAAAAGGTGAGATAATAAGCTGCACGACCTATCCACGAGTGTTATATTTGTGATCAGTTTATATGAGATGAAATGTGAGTGGTTGCTAATGTCGATTCAGAAATTATTACTCGCACTAGAAGAAATGGAATCTATGAAGCCACAAGTTCAAAAGCGAGTGAATGAAATCCGAAATAGTCATACCGCAAATAGCCGTCATCGAGTAGAGAAACAAGAAACAAGTCGATCTGATAGGCCAAATCCCGCCACTTCCGTGCACCTTGAAATTAAACAGGTGCATGTGGTTGAAAATTTAACAAGTCTAAATTTTTTCGTTGTTAATTTGTTACTTTGGAAACTTTATTAGCATCGTACTACTTTTGGTTTTAATGTTAATGCTTTTATTAATGTTGTTTCTTAGAATTGGGGTATATCGGGACCACCTACTCCTCCAAGAGGAAGTATAACCGAGCAGAGGCGCCAAGAACCAGGGTCTAGTTCCAGTACATACATTCCTTCCCAAAATTATATTCCTGCTTGGTATGAAACACCAGCTGCGACCTCATTCCCATCAGCTCCACCAATTGAGAGTCTATTCGTAGACGACAGTCCAATTCCCTCTCATTTGATCGATTCAGATACTGTTGATGCGACATCCTCAATGGTAGAGAACTTAAGTGTTAAAGCAGTTGAAGAGAAAGGAAATACTACTGCGTCTGCATCATGTGCTATATGTTTGGATGCCCCCATTGAAGGGGCTTGTGTACCATGTGGTCACATGGCCGGGTGCATGTCTTGTTTGAACGAAATAAAAGCCAAGAGAATGAGTTGCCCCGTTTGTCGGGCCAAGGTTGAGCTGGTTGTGCGTTTGTATGCTGTTTGAAGAACATCGTCAATTCAAGTGAATTTAAGGTACATTTTGAAAAGGCGTCAATATTTATGTAAGTCATTTTCCGTCCCTCTATTTGTTATATTTGTCTCTGACCTTTTAAAACATCTAGTAAGATCAAATCTTTTGCAACAATGTGAATCCATGTTAATGAAGTTCTTGTTCGATATAATGGTTTGTTTGTTATTGTTGGTGTTGAAATTGTCGACTTCCTTTTTCTGCTTTCTGAAATGCAAATAATGTTGCATTGTCGATTCATTATATCGTTTTCATTCTTACCATTAATGACATCTTGTGAACCATAATTCATACGTCTCTTCATCTACACACACGCCAATTTTCATGTGAAGATTTTAAGTTCATAATGCAAAACGGATTCAAATTCGAGAGTTAAATTTGTACGAAGTCCTGCATTGCTTTCTATAAGATCGCACATCTCAGCTGATCAGTTCATCTCGATGGAAGCTGCATTTTAGGCATTTTAGTGTGTAATTGTAATCAAGTTAAGGATTCATGTGGCTGACTTCAAATTTTGTTATGGAGTAACGACTTTCTCAGCTTTTTTTTCCTCTTATAGTTTATATTTATTTGGTTATTGAATAGGAGATTAACTTAGAATCCTCCATTTTGTGTATTACTCGCTTTCTTGAATGATTAAACTTGTGTAATGGCTCGAAATTTAGAGACTAATCGCTTGATTTCGTCCGTGGCACACTTCAAGCACAAAATAATTGAAGCTTGATCTAATCAAGAATCGATCAAAAATACCGTTTTATATCACAGTTTATGATTATTCCAATAGTATCACACGCTTGTGTGGTTCTGATCTCGCTTTGCTTTTCTACTCTCTCTTAAATAATGTTGAATTCTATTCAACTTAACTTCCTTAACATGTCGAGCTAACCGTCCCTCCTTTTATTTTGTGAATCATGTCCATGGATTCTTTCCTCCCACATTAAGATTCAAAGTACAATTCCAATACTCTTTTGTTTTGGCTTACATTTTATTCGATTTGTTTGTACTGATGGAATATTTAACCATCAGGAAATAATAACCTTTCAATATTGTGATACAAAGAATGCAAACAAATTTCATGGCGTTTTTGCACTGTGATCTCAAGATTTCTTTCTTTTCACACTTTATTAGATAATTTAATCTCCAAAAAACTCTCTATTTTTAAATAGCATATTCTATCAGTAGGAGAGCATCTATAAATTTAGAGAGTTAAAATTTTAAAGTACTTCAACAAGCTCTTTATATTTAACACTTGATTTTACTATTCCCAAAAAAATATTTATTACTTTTCTTTATCTTTTATTTTAATTAGTTTTTCTTTAGATTATTTTATTGTTTTCCTACTTTGAAAGTTGAAACATTTTGAATGTATTTAATTATAGAGAGTGAGTTTGGCTCTCCAAATTTGGAAAGTCAAATTCACTCTCTAAATTAAAATGTTAATTTAAAGAGTCTCTTTGAGCATTATTTTAAATGTTGACTCTTTAAAATAGAGAGTATTTCATGTTTAAAGAGTCTTTTGGAGATGTTCTAAGGCTTTGTTTGTTTCAGATTAAAATCGAATTTTAATCTAACTCAAAGTCAAACAATTAATATTAACTACATCTTTCATGAGTTTCACAGTTTTTTAACCACATATTTTAAAAATTTCTATCACAATTTACTAAAAATCTAATTTTAATTTCCACCAAACATCCACTAAATTTATATAAGATATAGGATTAAGAAATAAGATGGATTGCAGTGAGCACAAAAGTAGAAATAATTTATAAGAATTATTTGAAGATGCTTTCTGAAATTTTGCAGCATCCCCTTAGCGACAAAGTTAGACATTCTACATTGTGCAGTTATGTTATATGGACATCATAATTTACAAATTTGTTTATCAACAGATGATATGATGAATTTGATTGTGTCAAAATTTCATCAATCAAAAAAAAGAAAGAAAGAAAGGAACTTCTCCACAATGTTTTTGGATGCCTCGTCAATCTGAGAAAAAATTACGTTAATTGTGATGTACAACAAGTATTTTCTCTACATTGTGTGGTCAAAATTAAGTTATGAATTTATTTTCAAGAAACGTAACATTTATGTATTAATTAAATTACTTTAAATGATGACTAAACATTTTCATACTTTGAAATCGTCATATAATTACATCATTTTCAATATTATTAAATATATCGTCCTAAATATGAACAATTAAATTATCATTCAATAGTCGTATCTCCAACCCATCGTCTGGTTCAGATCGTGGGTTGAGGGCCTTGAGATTTCTATCGTTGGTGAAAAAATGTGGCTAATCGCCAATGTCGATGTAGATAGCAAAAGGAAAATTATTTGGTAAAAATGACAAACCTAGAAATTGGAGAAAAAAATGAGATTACGGGCTCTGAGAGAGATTGGATGACATAAAGTGGAAAGAAAAAACTATTTTTTGTAAAATTGCATTTAATTCTTTTTAATCATTTTTAGTATTCGATTGTATAGTGATGAATGTTTAATTACTGTATGTAAATTTTAATTGTTGGGTTGAAAAATTATAAAGAAAACTATCGTATTTGTATGGTGCAACTCAATTAAATTAATAAGGAAATAATACTAAAAAGTGATAAATCATCGTGAATAATATTTTGACGATGATTTCTATATTTATCAAGGATAAATAATGTTGATATATACATGGACATACAAAATATGATAGTGACCATTTAAGGGTGGGAACTGGGATGTACAGAAAATGAAGAATTCTTTTTTATTTTTAAAGGGTGTGATTGATTTCAAAAAAATGTTCTTTTTTTAATTTAAATTTACATAATAATAATAATAATAATAATAATAATAATAATAATAATAATAATAATAAATCAGGACTTGTAAAATTTTAACCTTTTTTATTTAAATTTTATGATATTTTTTGTAGGTTGGTTTTATATTTATAATGATAATTGCTTAATCAATTGCATTTTTATTACACATTAATATTTAAATGAAATTATTGAATTATTGTTGCGTTGTTGGCTTAGTTTATATATAAATTTCACTACATTGAATTTAAAATTAAATTTCAATCCTCCCTAAAAGAAATTCTAGTTCTGTCAACATGACCCATGTAAATCCGTCCATGCATCCCTTTTATATAAACTTCTAAATTATAATTCAATATGAACATCATTAGTTGTCTTATAATAAGTTACTAATAATTCTTTCTCACATTAGTTTAAATTTGAAGGGATTTTTTTTAGGAAGAATTATTGATATGGTAAGTAATAGTTCCTAATCTTTGCAAAATGGACCAAATAGGTCCTTATTAATTTCAAACCTTTCATATTTGTAGCAACAAGGTATGAGTGGATGATTTTATCGTTATCTTCAATTTTTTATATAAAAGATAATTTTATCTTTTTTTTAAAAAAAATTGCATAAATAATAGAGAAAAGGAAGGGAAAAAATTACATTTCATCTGCTCCCATTTAGGGGTGTCAACGAGTTAAGTCGAACTGAGCCGCGAGCCGAAACTTTTTGCTCGGGCTCGGTTCGAGTAAAAATGATTTAACCTTTCATCTTTTTTAGCTTCACGGGTCATCTCGGGCTTGAGCAGACGCCCCAAAATGGGGCTCGGCCTGAGCCTTGGCTTGGTCCCATCGAACCAAACGCCAGCCCGGCTCGGGCTTTTTTTAGGCCCAGCGGCTCAGGCTCGAGCTTTTTCTAAGCCTGGCGGCTCGGCGCCTGAGCCATATTTACATTCAATTTATTAACAAAATGCATATCAAACAAGAATATTGATTCATTGCAAGTACTGTGCTTCATATCTTTTTACTTTAAAAAATGCTGTAAATAATTTTAATTTCAATTTAGATTTATTCTTCTAAACAACTAAAATTTTAACACTTGGCCTCTCTTCTCTTGCCAAACAATGTTGTCTAAACAAATTATGCTCGTGATATTTACACTCTTAAGAGATGCATATGTAAATTGAACAATGCAATATACAAAATTTTAATTATTCAATTGATCGTCCTTATCAAATACGTCTTGATACTTAGTACTTTACGTAGTCTATAAGATAATAGACAAAACATTTAATTTATTTTACATTTTTTATAAATATACATTAGAGTCTAATCAACCCTATCAATCGTGTCATGATATATGCTCTTTCTATTCTCCAAGTAAAACACTTCAAATTGCAATGTCTAATTGCGTCTACTTGAAATTTCTGTAAGTCAAATTTGAGAACACTAAGTATTCTTTTTAAGTACATTGGAGAAAACGTGTAGAATGTTATCTTGACAAAGGTGGCAAGAGACTTTACTTGTTGGAGTTTCTAAGCATAACTAATCGAAGTCATTATTCAATTGTCAAGCTTAAGATACTTATCGTACTTTTTCTAACATGACTAGAAACAATATAATATCTAACGATAATCGACACTACATGAAGTGCATATATTGACTAAACAATATAATGAACAAAAATCTTAACTTCTTATCTAATCCGACTTTTCAAACATGTCATGCGTTATTAAAAAGAATAGAGGACATTTTGGTAAAAAAAAATAGAAAAGCTGGTGTCAATAAAAAAAAAAAAGGTTGATTGTTGAAGAAACAAAATCATATTATTCCCTCTTATTTTCGCTCCATATCATCTCTATGTGCCCTACTGTCAACTTCTTTCAATTTCCACATAAGCCTGAACCTGGTCCCTCCATTCTTACCATTACTCTACATAGAGTGTAACTACAGTTTCTTCCTTTTCTAGGACAAAAATATCATTAACTTCTCTTCAAATGCTTGCACCATAAAAAGTTAACAAAAACATCATAAAAGCTTTCAAGGTTACCTAGGATTGACTCATCAAACTTTAGATTTATTACAAGAAAAAACAGATTGATCAAACATATAGAGTACCGTTTCTCTGTGTCTCTCTCTAGATCAAGCTTGCAAAGAAAAAAATGGATCCAAGTCCAGTTCGAGAAATGGATTCTTCAAGCACTGAAATCAACAGTTTTGGTATCAATACTCCTGCAAACCCTAACTCAATAGTGGGTTCACCTTCTGGTTCTTCATCCTCCATTTCTCCGTCGTCGACAACCCTAAGCCGATATGAGAACCAGAAACGTCGAGATTGGAATACTTTTGGGCAATACTTGAGGAACCACCGCCCGCCGCTGTCCCTCTCCCGGTGCAGTGGTGCCCATGTTCTTGAATTTCTCAGGTACTTAGATCAGTTTGGGAAAACTAAAGTCCACACTCAGCTTTGCCCTTTCTTCGGCCACCCGAACCCGCCTGCGCCATGCCCGTGTCCCCTGCGCCAAGCTTGGGGCAGCCTCGACGCCTTAATCGGCCGCCTTCGGGCTGCCTACGAAGAAAATGGAGGCAAGCCTGAAACAAATCCTTTTGGTGCCCGAGCAGTTAGGCTTTACTTGCGCGAAGTTCGAGATTCTCAGTCGAAAGCTCGAGGAATCAGCTACGAGAAGAAAAAGAGGAAGCGACCACCACAGCAGCAGCAACAGCCATCGCCACCGCCACCGCCACCGCCAAATCCAATCTAGTACTATTTATCGCCACCATTTGCATGAGATTTCTTCCCAAATCTCATAGTATTACTAATTATATAATCTATGAAGATTATGAAAGGTACCTAAAATTTCCCTTTTATAAACTATTCAGTCTATTCCTAGATTTTATGAATATTGAACAATATATAGATGTTTATTGTATCTATAATGCAACCATATTTTACTAATTTTAGTCATGTTTAAAGTTCTTGAATTCCATATATTGCAAAAAGATCAGTTGAAAACTGATAGATTTTTTGCAATAAAAATGACCGTCTTTGTACTAGTACTAAGATCAATGAGACCAAATTTTCTTGGATTTGCACATCATGTCCTGTCTTTTTTGTATTAGTTTTTTTTTTTTCCTTTTAATTGGAATTTGGCAAATTATGATCTGGATATAAAAGGAAAAGGATGAGTAACTTTGTGAAGATTTCATGTCAGCTTTGTCCAGCACTAGTATTGTCATTGCTGCTGCAAATAGGAAGGACGGAGAGTTTTCAATTTTCCTCTTTTGCTTATTTTGAAACTGACAGTGAAAACATATCACAGCAACTCAAAACCCTTATAAGTCAGCATATGATGATTAGGTTTAATTGAAAGCTTGTTCTAAAGGAACAGAATCTTGTCATTTGTTTTTTCTTATCGACCGTCAATCCGTCATGTCGAGTCCTTTCCAATTTTGCACAACACTAGAAGGAAGCATATAAATTGAAAGCTTCTTCTAAAGGAACACAAGAAGGGAAATTAAATAGTCCTGAATAATTTAAAAGAAAGAAAACTAAGCTAAAATACTCTGTATAACATGCAACATGGTCTTGGACCAATGGGAGGTGTGTGTGTGTGTCATTTGAGGGATGGAAGGGCGTGAGTTCAAATGGAGTGGTCATTGATATGTGAATCCATTTGCCCATTTCTCAATTGTGTCATATCAGTCTTGTATGTTCCCCAAAGGGGAGATAGCATTAAATTAGTCAAGCACACTCACATGAACTCTTGGATCAGAAATTTTAGTTAGGCATTCATTAAATGCTGTATTTGATCTATTTATGGAAAATAATAATAATAAAAAAAAAAACCCACGTCTCCCAACATTCATTCAGCTACTATTAAGCACGACCAACCATGACAATACCCATGTTAGAGCTATAGCATGTTTTTTTTCATTTGCATTTGAACAATGCACTGAACATTCTATATCAAATTCTGTTATTGAAATCATTAAATTTAGGTTGAGGTGTTAGATCAACGAGTAGCATAAATATTAGCACAACACGTTTTTCTATTGAGAGAATGAATTTTTTAGTTTAAAAAAGACGTCTATCTTTCTTGTCTGGGAATCGTTTCATTTTATTTCTTAAGCATGATCGATCATATGTTTAACACTATCTTTTCTTTCTTGAGAAGCTATGCTTAATGATTAAATTTCGTTAGAGCACATTTGTCACCAAGATTAGATAAAAATCAAGCATCATTAACTTTATTATTTTTCCCAACAATGGGGTCGATAATATATTTTTAAACTTGCTTAATCTAATTCTTAATATTGAAATCTTATAAAAGTTTGGACTGTTTTATGTTACAAGCAAATATCAATAGCCCTAATTTAGTCTAAACAATATTTGTAGGCTATTTGTTGTTTTCGTATGAGTCGATCCCTAGAAACTTCTGATATTTACCAATATTTGAGTTTGATTTTTATCTATAATTTTTTTTTTTTTTTTTTTTTGGAACATTCTTACGATTTTGTCTAGTTTTTGATTGTGCTTAGATTGCAAGATAAGCTATTGAGATTTTTTGCTTTAGTCAAGTTCACAGATACTTTTGTCATTTTTCCTTGAAAACAGGCATAGTAACAATGCCTTTTATTTTCAATTATGGATCAATTTGGAACGACTTCTGTTTTTTCTNTTGCAAGATAAGCTATTGAGATTTTTTGCTTTAGTCAAGTTCACAGATACTTTTGTCATTTTTCCTTGAAAACAGGCATAGTAACAATGCCTTTTATTTTCAATTATGGATCAATTTGGAACGACTTCTGTTTTTTCTCATGTTTCTTGTAAAAAAAAAAAAAAATAATAATTTATGAGAAAGTTATCTTAGATTAACATCATCTAAAAACTCTTCTAACACAAAAAAAAAAAAAAAAAAACATTCGGGAAGTTATCCAAATATGTTCAAAAACTGTTTTAAATTTTTCAAAAGTCTTGTCAGATGAGCCATATATGTTAATTGGTAATGGCATACACAATTATGATGTATATAGATTGTTTCATCCAGTACTCCATCGCGTTGCTTGCCCGAGAACACACTTAAATAAATATTAAAACTTTTTTTTTCTTCTTCAATATTGACGGAGTTTGAGAAGATTTATGTGTAAGCAAAATATTTCCAGTTCTGACAATTGACCATGAATTTACAAGCTTATTAATTTCTAGTTATGTTCAATAATTTCATCTTAATTTATGTTCATTCCTCTTGTTACATATTCAAGTAGACAAGTAGTATTATATAGGTAACATTTGTTGATGAATGTGTTGGTGGGACTTGGATCAAATTCTCTTGATTTTGAAATCTCGAAATTTTCAATTTAGGTCGCCTAAGTCCTTTTGAATCGAAACCATTCTAAATACCATTACACGACCGGTTAAATTTGCATACGACCTCTTTATGTAGGGTATTCTCGTCAAATTCATTATATTTCCTTGAAACAATTGAAAAGGAAAAATTAAAGAAAAAGGAAAAATAATGTTGCTTATTCGTTCACACCTTAAATGTTGCCGCTACCACCACCCTTACCGTTGTGGCCTACACCTCTCCCCTCGATCTCATGGGCTCTGGGGAGAAGAAAGCCCTAGAGTTATTGTTTGTTCGTCATTATTTGGTTTCTTAATGTTTGTTTGTATTAAGTCCAAATTATTATTGACAATTTCGAAATTTGTAATTGGCAATTCCTTAGTGAAAATTATATCCTAGTTAAATTATATTAGGAGTTTATCAAATTGTAATCAAAGTTAAAATAAGAGTTATTGAGTCCTAATTATATCAAAAGAGTTGAAATTGATAGTATAGGTATTGAAGAAGTCTAGGATGTCTAAGAAGATCACATATGATCATTATAATGAAATTAAAGGTCTAAAGAGTGTGAAAGAGTTGCACAAGTTATTTTCCAAATTCTCAGTCGCAGCTTAATGCGTTTTTCACATAGAAAACATTGAAATTTGAATAAGGTTATATCTAGAAGAATTGGAGCCCATTGAGTTAGTTTTTCCAATGCATTTTGAATTATCTCAATCGTGCATCGAGAAAAATAGTTATGATAAAAATACTGACGAGTGTTCAGTTGACGGGAGCTATTGCAGAAGCAAAAATTCAGAAGAACTAAAGTGAGATACTAGGAGTCGGGATCTGACGTCAGGAGCATGCATTCTAGTAGGGTTAAGGTATAAATCAAGAGTTATGATTTGTTTTGAATGAGCATACATCTAGTAGGATTAAGAGAGACGACGAGAATTGAGGTTAGAAGTTCTATAGAGTAAATGGGTCTGGATTGTACTGTAAGTTTATTTTGATTTATAGTAGATTATTGACTTGCAAAACGCCTTGAGTTTTTACCCAATTGGGGTTTCTCCGTACTTATCTATGATGTTCTTTACTGTTATAATTATTGATTGTAGTATTCAAATTTAGGATAAATTGACTTGTTTGATCTAACCATTTAGAAACAATTAAAAAGTAACTTTTTGCTTTTAATTGTATAATTCCGCACGTTTGATCTAAATATTCGATAATTTAAAACTTTCAGTTTGGGAAGAGTTTATAACCAATTTTGTTTACAAATATATAGGATTGAGTGGTAGATAAATGAGTGGTAATTGTGAGTCCCACGAAATATGGATAAAAATGTGGATTTTTTTTTTTTAATCGTTTACAAACAGTTTTTAAACACCTCCATTTTTTTTCATATTTTATGCTTGTAGCTAGGATATCCAATGTGAAATAATGATAGAATGTTGCATAATGTATGTGACGATATTTTATAGTATGAATTATAAGGTATTCGATTATATATTTGATACTAATAAAGAATAAAAATTAAAATATTATATTGTCCAGTGTCCTCGCGAATTAATTAAATTTTATAATGTCTTAATGACTAATGACAACAATTATTTAAATTTTCATTAAATTGTCAGGTCGCTATAATTGGATTTTCGAGTCTTTAGATCAAGTGTAGGCCACATAGGGATCTTTGAGTTGATTTTCTCTATTAAAAATTAAATCTATGGCTGGCCGCTTTTGAGGTTCTTTTGAATATTTTAGTTGATTTCTTAGCAACTGTATTGTCCATGAACCAACTTTACCCCAAGTCAATTATAATTTATTTGAAGCTTATAATTGGATTAAACTTATAATGTTTTGATTAGCTGGCAACCGCCTACGTGTGATCATTCATAATCAACTTCCTAATTTTTGAATTATTCAACATCTAAAAAGTTTTGCGTAAATTAATTCATTTCATAGTCAACTTACTAATTGTTAAGTTGGTGTTGATATAACCAACGTCTCATCTCAGTGTTAAGTTGGAAGGGCTCTCGATCATAGGGTGATTGGAATCAAGCATCCCTGGTATATATACTCAACAGCGATATGCAATCTCGTAATTATGAGTGAGCATGACATCACAAACATCAACATTAATCACTAGTGGTTATTGGACATCGTCACCAGAGTTGAAGCGACCACATCTTGCAAGCGCTAAATATTCTTTCAATTACATATATATTCATTTTTTCCTTTAAATTTAGTAAGGATCTGTTTGACGGGACTTTTATTTTTACTTCCTACTTTTTGTAGAAGAGTTTGGGCTTTTTGAGTAAATTATATTATGTCATGTTCCTCTAAAAACACTTCTATTCTGGCAAAACACTCCCAAAAAATATCCAAATATCTTAAAAATATATTAGTTTCAACAACAATTTTTTACTTTCCAAAATATTGGATGCACAAATTCTTAACTCGCTCTGAAGTGGAAGTGGAGACGAGGCTCCCAAGTCCCAATCCCCTTTTTGCATACCATATCCACAATTAGAAGCTATTGACTAATGCTGAGATCGACAAGCATCAAATCCCCTATTTGAGGCTCATTTTTTTTTCAAATTCATTTTCAATCATATCTTATATCAATAAAAAAATTTACATGTAAATTCAAAAATTATTTTTATTTTTAATCAAACATTCTTTAAAAAAAAGATCACTATTATAAAATTTATGTATACAAAAAATGGATCTCAAACATGAGCAAAGTGTAATTTTCACAAACCCCATTTTTTCCTCCCCTACATAAAAAGAATCCAAGAATCCAAAAAAAAAATTGTCTAAAAAAGAAAAAGGGTACGAGAATGAATCCATCTGTATTCACTTATGCATCAGTCTTATAACTTCAGTTTGAGCTGACCAATCGTATGTGACATAAAGTTTCATTAGTGGACCCATATGGCCTGTCCAATACACGTGAATATCTGTGTTATGTCGGCCCATAAGCCCTTTTTCTCATTGCCCTTTTCAGTGTAACACTGAAATGGCACTTTGTCCGGTCCAAAGGTTGTTCTCTGTGCAAAAACTGCCACGTGGATCATTTATCTGAATTATGAATTGACGTGGACCATTCAAGAATGCCTTGTCTTTTCCAAGTCAGTGTTAAGCTACAGATAATTTTTTGGCAACAAATAAATTGTTGAGAAATTTACAAAGTCAAATGAAAAATATCTAATTTTAATAACTCTTATAAAAATATTCAAATTTGATATTAAATTATCTATTATACATTCGGCCCATGTTTGACATATATTAAAATTTTTATTCTCATTCTTCTACTAATTTTCAACTACACATTCTTCAATAAAATAACATTTTTCATCACATCAATAACTTTTTTTTTTCAACCACACATTTTTCATTAATCTATTATTCTAAAATACATTCTTTTAAAATAATGTGACTCAAACACACCCTCAATAAAAAATGAAGGAACTTTTTTTTTCCAATTTATCTCGAACTTCAAGAAGAACAAGTAGCTTCCATGAGAAATTGCATTAATGTTAACCAATACCTAATGAATTCATTTGTTTTTATTATATATTAGGTATTAACCAAAAATTTTGGAAAAAGAAGAAGACGATGAAGTAGAAAAGTCATTAACATTAAAAAATAATTATATGCTTCCTATTCATAAGAAAATCATATAATTTCATTTCGAAAAATTTAGGCCTTGTTTGACACTCATTCTCATTCACATTTTTTTCTATTTCTTCATTTTAATCACACATTCTCCAAATAAAATTAATTTTCATTACTTTTCAACCATACAAATCTTCCATCAATTACTATTCAACCACAAATCTAAAATGTTTAATTACTTTTCAACCACACATTCTTCCATCAATTACTATTCCAGAATTCATTTTTTTTCCAAAATGTGTGTCAAACACAAGCAATCTCATCCAAATTTACAGTGGATTAAGCATTCCACAATTCGTGGTAGAAGGTAATTTTTCTTTGAAATCTTGTTTTTATTGATAAGTTGTATTTAATAATTATTATTCTTGACATTTTATGACGTTATCGACATTTTAAAAGGTATTATCAATATTTGGACCATATTTATCTTGACACTTGACACTTCATTTATTTAGAACGAGATTTCGTTATTAACATGAGAATTCTCTATATTTCATAATGTTCTTGACATTTTAAGTGCACTTCTCGATATTTTATAAATGTTTTATTTCCGCACTTATAGGAAGAAGTGATCATTTAATACTTGATTGACATGGTACTTTTTAAAATAAATAATATAGGTTATGTGTCAAATGACTATGATCAATACAATTTTTAATTATATAAATAATTTTAAATAATTTTGTCTTCATTGTGGAATTTAAAATTATTAATGAGGGCATTTTGGTCTGTATTATAGTAAAATGGATATTGAAAAAATTTTGGACATTTTTGCAAATGACTATGTAAAATTGGACATTTTTTTATAATATCCTCTAAATTATTTTTGCAACAATCACGGTACGTGCATTCCCGCTTACTCATTGACTTGCAAAATTTACATTTAACACCATCTCACACTATCTTCTAAAAATACAATTTTCATCAAACCGTTCATCATTCACCACAGACACATATGTGAACTTGGGTGTAGTCTTTCTATACATATGGCTTTACCCATTTTGCAATTAAGCCCCTATTTGACAATCAATATTTGAGTAATGTGTAGTTAAAAATTAAAGAAAAATTTAAAATTTACATATAGAATATTTTATTGTGTGAATGTGTAGTTAAAAATGAGTATATAAAAAAGAGTTCAAAAATAATGGTTGTTAAACAGAGGTTATATTACTTATTTTACTATTATGCTCTTAAACTAGTAATAGAGGTAACAAAAATAGTTAACCTGTCAAATTGAATCAAAATCGTTGATTTGAACCCACGTGATTTAGATTTCGATCATTTTATGGTTTAATTAGGTTTTGATACTTAAAAATCGCTAGTAACAAAATCAAACATTTATCATTTTTTTAAAAAAAATAATTGTTTAACATAAGATATATTATCACTAGATCAATTTATACTTGAACAAATTTACTTTGTAGTTGGTTTCTATTGACCCTTTAGAAAAAATAATGATTTCTATGATAATATTTTTTTTTATCTAAGGAATATTACTTTGTCAGTTTTGCCACACTTACACTATAATTGACAACTTTATTTACATTCTTTGACATTGCACATAATTTTACAATTGATTTTAACAACATTTATTTAAATCAATGACCTTGATATTGAAACCTCAAATGGTGTCAAACTAGATTAATTCATAATTTACTTGTTTAGAGCTTGTTTGAACCTTTTTTTTGGTCAAAGATGTATTTTTGAATAGTGATTTGATGGATAATGTATAGTTAATGTTGATTTTTGAAACTTAAACATTATGAATTGTCAGATCTCCATGCTAAATCACCAAGAAAATTAATTAATGTGAAATATAACTTGATCAATTGATTTGTATTTTGAATAATGAATCTTGCAACTTAGATTACAATCCTTGAATCTCGAATTCTAGATCCTTAATCTTGATTTTTTTTTCTTTTCAATTTGATTCTTGATTATGGATTCTTGAATTTTTGAATCCTTCTTCTTGATTCTTAAATTTCTTTTTGCATGTTTTGAAGCTTCCTTTTCAATATATTTTTCTCTTTGAATTTTTGTGTTGATGAAATGACACAAGGAAAGAGAAAAATTGTATATGAATTGGAGATCATAACCCTATATATAATTTTCATATGTATTTGACACATCGTCAAATACAACCCTAATGGATTCGGTCTCACACATAATTCGGCTCACACTTTATTTAGATACCAAAAACCCATCTACTTAATTATTTATTAGATCATTTAATTTTGTGCTTAATTTTAAGATAGCTTTTATGCACAATTAATTATATATGTCGGTTCACATGACAAATCAATATTTTTTTGCAACAATATCCTACTTGAGTCATATATGTTACCTTACAAATGTGTATAACTTTTTAAGCTCAAAACTTTTGCTATCATAACCAAAAGTATCTTCGAACAATCTCATCCATCAATTATGTCAATATATGAACGATCTTCATTACAAGTATCATAACTAAACTTTCAATGATCACGTATATCAACACAATCAAATGACATAAATCAAGTGTGCATGTATAGCATATAAATTATATGTAATATAATCCACACATGCATAT
>CAIGRN010073584.1:1825-19228 GCA_903798345.1 Fraxinus anomala
AAAAAAAAAAAAAAAAAAAGGCTAGGTCGGTCAGTCCAGGGCCTAGTATAAACTTTTTTGAAGTAAACTTTGACTTCACGCTTGATGTTGCCTCAAGTACGAAGAATAGTGAAAATGGCCAAAACATGGCTTGGAAGTTAATTCATACACCAAAATAAATAAACAATGAAAAATGATGAGTCTATATATGGAAATGCTTGGAATAAAATAGTTTTTGTGGCAATTTTGGATTAGACAATGGCCACTTTTCCTCATTTTACTCATTCTTTTTAATTAAATTGCACTTCTCATTATAAAACGTAAAATGAATGTAAATTATCACCATAAAATATGAATTAAGTTCATGTTTGGTAAAGGATTTTTGTAGTTCATAAATTGAATGTTTAATTTATGTTTTTGATGCAGGTACATGACTTTTAAAAAGATATTAGTTTATAAAGAAAATGGGTTATGTGTTGCAAATATATTGTTTTTAAAATTAAAGTTACTTTAATTATATTAAAATTCGAATTTATTTTTCATCTCCTACATTGTTTGAAATGATCGTATTATGTTGCAATTATTATTTGAATGCACATTCTATATGTTAAATGCCATTATTTGATAAAAAGAAAAATTAACAGCTATTTGAACGGAGAAATTTTGATAGACTTAATTTAAGTGTAGATTTTAAAAAGATATTTATGACAGATTGCTCCGCGATGAAATTTTAAGTTTAAGGTGTTGTTGACATTCCTAAAGATCTTTAAATGTTAGTACGTAGTTAACCATCGGGATTCATATCCACAACAATGGTGTAAGTAATCCTCCATTTTATGGAACTAATGTTAAATTTTATGGAGGCTGCAAAGGTGTGTGATGGTTGGTGGTGGGGGCAGAGACAGGAGTGGTGGTGGTTGGCATCGATGTCTGCGTTAGCGACAGGATGGATGGTGGCGGCAAATATGGTAGATATTGTTTGTGATTGAATTTATATTTAGGATGCAATTGGAAAATAAAATCAGTATTTTAAATATGGAATATTTTAAAAACCAAACTAAGTGGTAGGCTTAATTTTCTCCTAAAATATTCAGGGGCTGTTGTGACCAACACAAAAAGTAAAAAGGCGAATTACATAAATCAAAAGGTCTAGTGACCAAATTACGTCAACTAGAAAAGTCCATGGACCGGATAGAAAGACTTAGGAACCAATTTCCAGAAAAATTCAAGGACCGAATTGAGCCTTATCGTCTCAGACACCATCCGGCAACTTACCAAAATTGTATAACCAAATTGCCAAGTTCAAAACCAGTGTGTGGAAAGATAAAACTTTAGGGGGCTAATATTCACTTTATAAACAATTTGGTGCATGTGGTGGAAATTTATGCTAGGATCGAAATGCTTGCAAACAAAGTATGATGTGCAAATTGTGAATATGATTAAGCTATTTGTACCACTCCTTGACAAATTGATGACGAATAATGATATTGATCATTATGATAATGAAATATCGGTGATTTGGTAACTTAGATTGAATAATGAGATAAAATAGTTCAATCCCCCTCACTCTCATGAAAATTAAACTGTCATATCTCATTATTTCACATAAATTGTCACACCACCAATATTTCATTATGATGATAAATAACATTACTCATTGATGACGTGAAAGTATTATAATGATTGAATTAAATATGTGAGATGTGAAAGATGGTGTGGATTATACATGTTTAAATTCAATAAATTAGGGTGTTAGTGAATAAGGATGTGCCTGTCAACTCGAATGAAGTATCAATCAAGATGTGTCATTAATCACTTCAAATATAAAAGGACGACAATGAAGAAGAAGAATAGAACTAGAATTGATCTCATCCTTCATCAATGATTAAGCGTAAGATACGAAAACAACGATGAAAAAAATAAAATAAGAAAAGATACAAAACCTATGAAACGCCATATTAATATTTTGACAGCAGAAAAAAACAATTTATTCAACCATGAATATTTGTAATCTCTATATTAATTGAATTAGTTCCATTATCATAACTCATTATAGTTAATTAAAATAGACATTCATTTTAATTAGGCCTAGATTCATTCAAATTCTGCTGGGAAGGGCATTTAAGAACAAAGAAACTTAAAATTTAAATCAATTTAACCATTAACCTTGGTGATTTTCACTCTTCATGCAAGTTACTATATACATAACATTTCCTGCAATACATATACACATTTATTTTTCAAATCTTGACACCAATCCACGCCACTAAATAAAAGTTTTTTTCAAAAATGGCACCAGGTCGCCTTAATTTCTTCACTCTTCTAGTCCACGTTCTTACCACTATATCCCTAGTTTACAGCAAAAATGACACAGCCCAGCCAAGATTTTCTGCTATTCTCATCTTTGGTGATTCATTAGTAGACACTGGTAATAACAATTATATAAATACCCTACTCAAAGCAAATCATACCCCATATGGGGAGTCTTTTACCAACCATATTCCTACAGGAAGGTTTTCAGATGGCAAGGTCATTTCAGACTTTTTGGCATCTGCATTAGGGTTAAAGGAGACTGTTCCTCCATTTCTTGATCCGAAGTTAACGAATGAAGATATTCTTACTGTGGTCTGTTTTGCATCAGCAGGCTCTGGATATGATGATCTTACAAATGCTGTATACAATTCTATTCCTGTAATGAAACAGCCCAACAACCTTAAAAGTTACATAGACAAAATCAAAGGTGCTGTTGGAGAAGTTCAGGCTCAAGAAATTATTGGTGACTCAATGGGTCTTGTAGTAGCAGGAAGCAATGATTTGTTTGTTAATTACTATGGAAACCCCTCTAGAAGGAACCAGCTAGGGCTCAGTAGATATCAAGATTTACTGCTGAAAAGGGTTCAAGATGTTCTCAAGGTAAATCGATATGTTCAATTTTGAGATCTGCCATATCAGATTGACATGTTTTAGTTCTAAATTGTGTTTGCAGGCACTATATGGTGTAGGATGTCGTAATATAATGGTGGCTGGTCTTCCTCCCCTTGGCTGTGGACAGGGCCAAGCTCAGTTTTCGACATGATTGGACCCTAAATATTCAGATTCTCAGACTTATAATCAGAAGCTTGTAGGGCTATTGCCCAAAATTCAGGCAACACTTCCAGGCAGTAAACTTGTTTATGCAGATCTATTAACCCCATTTGTGGACATGATTATTAACCCAACAAAGTATGGTAAGCTAAACTACCTCACATCATAAATTCGACAAAGCCTTTTTTTTTTTTTTTTTTTTTTTTTTTTTGTGCAGCTAATTATCGGGCAGGACATTCATACAAGAATGCATGACAAAGACTGAGTAGTTACAGATCAACTTCGACTGAGTAGTTATAGATTAGCTTCTAGTAACTATTTTGTAACACGAGTGACCAATATTTTTGTATTTGCAGGTTTTTGGGTGACTACCAGAGGATGCTGTGGGACCGGAACTTACTAAACTGGTCCACTTTGTAGTCCTGTCAGTAGCGTATGTTCAAATCCTGCCCAGTATGTGTTTTGGGATTCACTTCATCCATCTCAAGCAGCCTCAGGTTACATAAGTCAGTACCTGCAAACCAATTCTCTTTCTCAGTTTTAAGAATGATTACTTCCTGGTGTCGATGAATCGTCGCAGTCCGAGTTTTGGTTTTTCAAGATGTACCGCAACTTTTTGGATTTGTCATGTGTAATGAAAAAGAATAGTTCCACTTTTTGTAATAATTTATCAATTTTCTTGATGATCGTCTCAATTTAGAGTATTTTTGTTTTAATTCTATGAATTGTGATTATGTCATTTTCCCTTGTGTGGTGAATATGTAACGTGGACGTGATACTATACACGTGACAACTATTCTCACTGTTGACCTCAAATAATGAGTTCAACAGATATCGGGCCCACTCTTGCCACGTCAAGCACGATTTCGGCGCGCTTTTACCAGAGTAACGGCGGTAATCGATTGGGAATGAACGCAGTAGGCACTTTCCGATAAGAGACGAAAACGTTCGAATCCTGACAAGTAGAATGGAGACAATCGCACTAACAACGATCACCAGATGGAAACTAAATTAATATGTTTAATCACAAAGAGGAATATGTGGAAGGATAGATGAAAATGTGTGTATATATATATGTATATGTATATGTATATGTATATCCTTTTATAGAATCCAAGTTTATGTTTTTTTGTATCTGATTGTCTATTCTTCAATCAATCATCCTCCTAGTTTAATTACAAGGAGGATCTATTTATACCGGTTTGGCCGATGTGGTGATCGTTGGATCGGATCCACGTTGCATCATCTCTCTAACTAAGACTTCACATCACCATCTATTCATACATTTAATGCATTGATAAGGGGTCAGCCGCCCTATATAATAAGACACCTTGACAAATTTATTACAAGTGTTACATCAATCACTTTCAAAAATATCTTCAAATATATTCTGAGAAACAACGTCGGCTTCATGAGTTTCGGATGAGTTTGAGAGCCACAAAGGGGTGTTCTGAGGTGGTTCTTCAAGAAGGGAGCTTCGGTTCCTTTCTTTGTAAACGAAGTAGTACTTCAATTTGGACTTCGTTCTTGAGGTCTGCTTTGGTAAGTACTTCAGTAGGGACTTCGGTCTGTCCGACGTCTTCGTATTTTGACTTCCTGAACCTTTGTTTTGACTTTCTATCTACGCAACCATCTGCCTACGTGGCTTACCACGTGGCAATTGTTCTTTGAGCTTATGAGGTGAGGAGTAACACTCACTCTTCCAGCTTAGGTGTAACACTAATAGGTTACATGTTATTTACCTAGGTGAGATTGGCCCTTGAAGCATTTAATTTTAATGGTGATTTCACGGTCTCTTTAATTGATCTCAAACATGTCATCATTAATTTTAAACTTCAAGAAGGTTACGCCCATATTTGGTAAAGATTCTTTAAAATTCTTTTTTTCCTCAAATTTATTTTCAACCACATTTTACCACAAAATAATATTGCACGTGGATCAATAATTGTTTCCTACTTTTAACCACGCATACTTAAAATGTGTGTGTGTACACTTTTCAGAAAAATTATTCTAAAAAAATCTATGTTAAACGCGATCTACAATAGGTTGTTTTAAAAACGTATTGGTTGTATGGCAGCCAATGGAGAAGCATCCAAAACCCTAATGTCAAACGGGATTGAGCAGATTTTAGTTGACGATAATTATGGGGGTGAGAATGAGGAATTAGGGAGGATGATTTCCATGTTGAAGTAATCAAAATTCGAATCATAATAAAGAAAGATAGGAAACGTGCAATTTTAGATAAACAGGAATTGATTCTAGAGCTAATTTTGGAAGATGTTTGATAACTCTAATCAAGAGTTTCTCGTTTGTATTTTTTTTTTTTTTTTTGAATTTGGACGAGAGTCATTTATTTTCCAAATTTATTCGAAGTAATTTCACAAGTACAACATAAAATGGAAATACAAACATATGTAATAGTCGGTAATCGTTGATGGAGGTGCTCCAATAATAATTTATATATTATTATTAATAGGTTTTTTTTTTTTTACAAAGATCACTTATCGAAGCACCGTAGATGATTGTTGACGACATCGTCAATGTCACTATTGTTGGTAATTGCTGACTGATATAAATAATAATTTCCCTTAGAATCATCCTCAGTAGTACAAATGTACATTAACGATCATTGATGGAATCAAAATTTTGTTAGTGATTATTTGCTTCATTTCATCTTCTTGTTATTATTTCAGAAAATGTCCCCTTAAAAAATTCATTTGTGCCCCTGAAATTGATCGAGTCGCCATTAAGTTTAGGTTTGCATTTTTGACAAACTGTTCTAAATGGTTTCATCTGGAAATATGTAGAAAAATGTCTAAATACGTAGACATGTACTTGAACTGTATTACAATAATTATTTTATTCAATGAGATTTTTTTCTATCTATGTCGTCACTAACATCGACATCATCACCATAGACATTTTTCAAGAATAAGCTAAGTGAAAATACTTAATTCACAACTTGAAGATTCAAATTGTTCATGAATTTGATGCAAGCAGCGTTAGTTGATGGTTCAAACCTATCTTAAATTTTTAAGAAGTAATTCAGCAATGAAAAACAGAAGAACAATCTAAATTGAGAGAAAAACTGTATATTCATTTCCCCTTCCTTTCTTACGTACATAGAGTCCTATATATATACAAAGAAACTACCAAAATCTGTTAATAAATTTTATATAACAAACAGAAAACAAACATAAAATATTCTCCCCTACTGTACACAAACAATGAAACAAAAAATGGATTATGTGGACTCTAATGACGTTTCCTTTTGTAACCTCCTGTGGTCCCTCTTGCTGATTTTCTTTGTGCTTGCTGAATCATGACTGCGTAGTTGGCATTTTGCATTTTCTTCTTTCAACATCCCCCACAAGATGGAGAGTCAATGTTTTCCACTCCCATCTTGTGCAAATGAGAGTAAAAACTATTTGAACCCAATGTCTTAGTCACGATATCTGCTATTTGTAAGCCTTTATTTACATGTTCGTGACAACACTCCCTTCTTGAATTTTATCACGAATCAAGTGGCAATCAAGCTCTATGTGTTTAGTCTGCTCATGAAAAATCGGATTTGCTGCCACGTGTAATGCATCATTGTTATCACAAAACAACAAGGCTACTTGAGGATGATCCACCATCAAATCTTGAAGTAAAAATCTAAACCAACTTAGTTCATAACAGGAACTTGCCATTGCCCTGTACTCAGCCTCAGTTGAGGACCTTGAGATGGTATTTTGCTTTTTAGACTTCCAAGACACCAAAGAAGAACCAAGAAAAACACAATATCCCGTCACAGACCTGCGTGTATCTGGGCATGCCCCCAATCCGAATCACAATAGGCTGTAAGTTGAAGGTCTGACTGTGAAGAATATAACAATCCTTGACCTGGAGCTTGCTTTATGTATCTCAGCACTCTATGAGCAATATTCAAGTGTGGGATTCTAGGAGCTTGCATGAATTGGCTAAGTAGTTGTATTAAATAAGCCAAATTTGGTCTGGTAATGGTGAGATAAAGTAGTCTACCAACTAGTCTCCTATAAATAGAAGGTTCTTTGAGCAGCTCACCTTGGTCTTTAGAGATCCTACAATTCTGATCTAAAGGTATCTTGCTTGGTGCTGCTCCAATGGTTCCTGAATCAGCCAATATATCTAGTGCATACTTCCTTTGACAAATGTAAATTCCATTCTCTGATCTGGCCACTTCCAACCCAAGAAAATACTTCAAGTTACCCAAGTCCTTGATTTTGAATTTGTCATGAAGGGAAGGTTTGAGAGAGTATATAATTTCCATATCATTTCCAACCACTATGAGATCATCTATGTAAACCACTATGAGATCATCTACATAAACCAGAATGGCAGTGAAAGAGTTCTTTACTGATCTTGTAAACAAGCTATAATCAGCTTTTGACTGTTTGAAACCTTGCTGAATGATAAAATCTGAAAGCTTGGCATACCATTGTCTCGAGGCCTACTTTAATCCATATAAACTCTTACGAAGTTTGCAAA
Source organism: Fraxinus anomala (assembly GCA_903798345.1). Taxonomy (NCBI): domain Eukaryota; kingdom Viridiplantae; phylum Streptophyta; class Magnoliopsida; order Lamiales; family Oleaceae; genus Fraxinus; species Fraxinus anomala. The sequence goes on from CAIGRN010073584.1 coordinate 9,398, forward strand.
CCTTTGGATGTTCATCATTAGCATAACCTGGTGGAAGCTCCATATAGACTTCCTCATCTAAATCACCATGTAAAAACGCATTGTTCACATCTAATTGATGCAAATTCCATCCTTTAGCAGCCACAACAGCAAGTAATGTCCTAACTGTTACCAATTTCACTACAGGGGAAAAAGTTTGATGATAATCTAGCCCCTCTTATTGTGTATACCCTTTTGCTACTAGTCGTGCCTTATACCTCTCAACCGTCCCATTCACATTGTATTTGATTTTGTACACCCATTTACACCATATAGCTTCTTTTCCAGGAGATAAATCAACCACAATCCAAATGTCATTCAACTAAAGCTTCTATCTCAGCTTGCATTGCCTTACACCAATCAAGGGATTTAAATAGGGATGGGCAAAATCCGATCGAACCTGACAAAATCGATCGAACCGAACCAACTCGACCGATTTGGTTCGATTTTTTTGTTGTTTTTACACAGGTTTGGTGGGTTGACTGTGTATGCGGGTTGGGTCGGGTCGGATTATGGGTTAACTCATGAAAATCGAGTAAACCCTCCCAACCCAACCCACCTAGTAAAATAAAAAGAAAAATAAAAAGAAATAAAATAAAATACTTAAAAAGTAAAAGGAACCCAAAAAGTATGAATAGATAGTGTAACTATAAGAGGAGCTTAATGTTCTTCCCACAAGAAATGTAGTAATAGATAGCGTAACTATAATTACTTTGGTACATTTAAGAGGAAGAGCTTACTGTCATTCCCACAGGAAATGTAGTATAAATTTTACATGTTATGTTAAATGCACTTTGTTCTTTATATGCTTGACTAATGAGGATTAAATAAGATAATAGATAAATTTATTTATTTACTATTTAATCTTGTTTATTTGAATTTAGTATAATAGAAAATTGGATGACTTTAATTTTTGTTAACAAGTCGTCTCAAACCGACCAACCCGATCGATACTTGATTGGGTTGGATTGGGTTTCAACATTTACATGGGTTGAGTTGAGATAAATTTTGATCAAACCGATTATGTTGGGTTGGGTTGGGTGGTTTGGGTTGAGGCAAAAATCGACCCGACCCGACCCGACCCATGCCCACCCCTAGATTTAACAGCTTGTGCATAGGTACTAGGTTCTATATATTTTGTGATTGAAGTGACAAAAGCTTTATGCGTCTGGGACAATTTATTATAAGAGAGAGTTGCATCAAGAGGAAAAGCATTACTTGAAAGTGTTGGACCTTCTTCCTTGTTCAATTTCTGTGCATGAGGAAGTGAAGAAGCTTGTTAACAAATGAAGTCTAGCAAATAGGCAGGTGCTCATTTCTCTCTAGTGGATCTCCTAGGCAAGAGTGGACTTGAGTGAATGGTATACGAAGATTCTGTGAAAGATTCAGAAGAATTTTCTGTGTTTGAAACATCAGTTGGATGTTCTATATTGACTTCTGGTTCAGGTTGGTGGAGAGGAGCCTCAAGAGGGTAGTCAAAATTAGTCTCTAGTGGTTAAGGATAAGGTAAAATGGTTGGATTTGGCAGGTTTTGATCAGTAGGCGTAATGCCAATTTTGTATGGAAAGATTTTCTCATGAAAATCACATTTCTAGAAATGAAAATTCTTTTTGTTTCAATGTCAAGTAACTTATAATCTTTAACTCCAAAAGGATAACCCAAAAACACACACTTTCTTGCTCTAGGATCAAATTTGTGCCTATTGTTGACAAGGGTGGAAGCAAATGCTAAACAACCAAAAACTCTTAGGTGAGAGTAGATAGGTTTGGATTTGAAAAGGAGCTCGAAAGGTATTTTATTTTCGAGAAGTGGTGAGGGTGTTCTATTTATAAGGTAAACTCCGGTGAGAACACAATCACTCCAATATGTCATTGGAATTCCATTTTGAAATTTTAGGGCCCTAGCAACGTTTAAAATATGTTGGTGCTTTCTCTCTACAATGGCATTTTGTTGAGGAGTCTCAAAACAGGTTTTCAGATGTATTATGCCTTTTCTTGAATAAAATTATTTCATATCAAACTCCCCCCTGTTATCACTTCTGATCACTTTTATCTTAAAATCAAATTGGGTTTCAATCATCGCACAATCGTTGCAAAAACCTAGTAACATCTAATTTTAATTTCAACATATATACCCAAGTACAACAACTAAAATCATCCACAATACTAAGAAAGTATCTTGATCCATCATGACTAACTTCATTACATGGTTCCCAAATGTCACAATGAATTAAGTCAAAGCATTTTTCAAACCTATGATGACTAGCAGGGAAATGAAGTTTATGTAACTTTGCTAATGGACAAAGAGCAGGGTACAAGACTAGCAGGAATTTCAGAAATGTCTTCTTTACTAACTAAACTCAACCTATGATCAGAAAGGTGTCCAAGTCTGTAATGCCAGAGGTTAAAATCTTCAGAGTTGCTGGTGGCTGAAGCTGAAATGGAGGTAAAATTGATCAAGGAAGGCAAAGCTTCTACTAAAGCTGTGGGAGAGACTTCATTCCTCATTAGATGGTACAAGTCGTCATTCACTTCACCCATGCCAGCCGTTTTCCAAGTTGAAAAGTCCTGAATGAAACAATTTCTAGGCAAATATATAAGGCAACATTTTGAGCTTTAAGTTAATCTTCTAGCATATATGAGATTAAAAGAAAATGATGGAACACAGATTGTAGAATCAAGTTCTCGAATAATTTCACTGTTCCAACATGAGTAACATCAACAACTTTACCATTGGAAGAGCCACAGAATATGCAGCTACTGTTTTGATGGTTGCAAAGAAAGAGGTTGAACAGACCATGTGATCTGTCGCCCCAATGTCCAGTATCCAAGGTGTATCAAAAGCGTCATGTGATTTTTTGCTATGAATAGAGAGGCAAAGAGAAATACCAGAGATCTTTGACAGATCAGATTCAGTAGATGAAGATGGTATGACAGAATGAACTTGATTAATTGAAGGTGAGCAAGTCTGGCTTGGTTGTGACTTGAGCAAGGCAATTAGCTGTAAATATTGCTCTTGACTGAGTGGCACTTAACTGTTGACTTGCTCCTGTCCAGATGACATGATAGTGGTGATTTGGTTGGCCGATGCTGGTTTGCCCTTCCCATAGAGCTTGTGGCCTGGTGGATAGCCATTAAGCTTGAAGCATTTCTCTATACTATGATCAGGCATTCTACAATAGCTACGCACCGGTTTATGAGGGTTTGCTTTAAGGCATCTCTCCATAGAATGTCCAAGAACTTTACAGAATGTGCAATAATATTTCCTTTGAGATGTAACATTCTGTCTTTCATTACCTTTAGAAGTTGCCATGAAAGCCATGGAATCACTAACAGGGTTGTCTAGAGAAATTTGTCGACGTTTTTCCTCTTGTTGTATAATGTAATACACTTCATTAAGGTTGGGAAAAGGCCTGATTAAAAGAATCTGAGCCTTGAGAGCTTTGTAGGTGTCATTTAAACCCATAAGAAATTTCATTACCCAATCTCTGTCTTGGTTATTCACTACTGTGTACAATACCCCACATGTATAGTTAGGAATTGACTCATAATTCATTAGTTCATCCAGTAGAGTTTTTAGTTTAGAGTAGTATCTTGGTTTTGCGTCAACATTGCAATACCTTGCTTTACTTCATAGATCCTAGGAGCATTTTTGTTGGGCAAGTCGTTGTTCAAGTTCCTGCCATAGTTGATGAGCAGTCTTGGCATAAAGAGTGCTACTCTTGATGTTGATGGACATGGTATTCTGCAACCAAGTGATGACAATGTCATTGCAACGAAGCCAATGGTCCATCAATGGGCTGTCGACCTCTGGAGGCTCTAAGATACTCCCATTAACAAATCCTAGTTTGTTTTTGATACGAAGAGCCCTCTTCATTGAGCGTGTCCAGGAATGATAGTTGCTTGAATCAAGTATTTGGGTGACAAGCAAAGCTCTACTGCTATCACTGGGACTGATAAAATATGGGCTATTTGGTTGAGATGGGTCATGAGTGCTGGGATTTGGATTTGGATTTGGGGGAGGAGAATTTGAGTTTTGATCATCATTTGTGTTAGCATGATCAGCCATGGTGGCGCTGATACCATATAAGAATTAATTCAGCAATGAAAAACAGAAGAACAATCTGAATTGAGAGAAAAACTGTATATTTATTTCCCCTTCCTTTCTTACGTACATAGAGTCCTATATATATACAAAGAAGCTACCAAAATCTGTTAATAGATACTATACAACAAATAGAAAACAAACAAAAAATATTCTCCCATGATGTACACAAACAATGAAACAAAAAATGGATTAGGTGGACTATAATGGCGTTTCCTTTTGTAACCTCATGTGGTCCTTCTCGCTGATTTTCTTTGTGCTTGTTGAATCATGATTGTCTAGTTGGCATTTTGCATTTTTTTTCTTTCAACAAATTTAGCTAAGATTGTAGTAATCAAGTGTACAATTTGAATGAATTAAATAAATAAAAAAACACTATTGAATTTGAATGAATTGACCTTCAACTTTAAATTACTGCCCAAATAATAGTTATACGAAAACATGCATTTACTAGTGCCCAAATAATAGTTGCACAAAACTAAGCATTTACTAGTTGTGTAAAAAATAATAAACATTTAGTAATATTTAAATTCTATTTAGAAGGGTATTAACTAAGAGGAAAGAAATTTACATATAAGTCAATCTAACCAATAATTTTGGTGATTTCTACTCCAATAATGCTATGTAATCCAACTATTGTTTTACGCCAGGTTGGGTGTCAATTAAATAATTTTACGTTTTAAATGTAATCCATATATTTTATTTTAGAATAATATTATCTAGCAACAATGGTGTCATAACACCAACCTAAGTTGGTCACACTCGATATTTTCAATTAAAATAATACTATTTAACATCAGTCTAGTAGGCAATATTAGCGTTATTAAATACATGTTCAATTATATATAAAGAATTATGGCTTATTTGATAGGCTATAATATGCTAAACACCTAGATCGTGTTCAATATCAATGGTGTAAATAGCATTATTTTTTTAATTAATAAATCATGTGATATTGTATTAAATGAATATATTATTAATATCATGCAATGGCATGCCACCTAGACTAGTGTTCGATACCAACAATTTTGAATAACATTACTCTTTTAACGCTTCTTGCAAGTTGTTCAATATATAGTTCCATTTCCTCAAAGATATATGCACATTTTTTTTCTTAATCTTGACACCCATCCACACCACGAAAACAAAGTTCTCTCAAAAAATGGCACTACCAACCCACCTCAATTTCTTCACTCTAGTCCATGTTTTTAGCATTATATCCCTAGCTTACAGCCAAAATGATACAACCCGAAAAAGATTTCCTGCCATTCTCATCTTTGGTGATTCTCTAGTAGACACAGGTAATAACAATTACATAACTACCCCGCTAAAGCAAACCATGCCCCATATGGGGAGTCATTTCCCAATGAAGTTCCCACAGGAAGGTTTTCTGATGGCAAGGTCATTTCAGACTTTTTGGCTACTGCATTAGGGTTAAAGGAGTTAGTCCCACCAGTTCTTGATCCAAAGTTGACAAATGAAGATATTCTTACTGGGGTTTGTTTTGCATCAGCAGGTTCTGGATATGATGATCTTACAAATACCTTATATAATTCTATTTCTGTAATGAAACAGCCTGACATCCTTAAAAGTTACATAGACAAACTCAAAGGTGTTGTTGGGGAAATTAAGGCTCAAAAAATCATTGGTGATTCTATGGTGGTGGTTGTAGCAGGAAGCAATGATTTTCTTGTCAATTACTATGGCATCCCCGCAAGAAGGAATCTGTTTGGGCTCAATCTTTATCAAAATTCACTGCTGTTACGGGTTCAAGATTTTGTCAAGGTATATCAAGAACCACCCTTCAATATCAATTTTATATAGCACAATCTTAATAACATGTTTGGCAGTGCTTTTTACGTGATTATAAATGGTGGGTTCTACGAAATGTGTAGATAATAAGTGAGTAATAGTTGTGAATCCTATGATGTTTGGATAATAAGTAATAACTGTGAGTCCTACAATTTGTGTTAATAAATGTTGCCATTAATTAATTTGTATATTGTAACGTCCAGAGCAATCTTATTGTGTTTGCAGGCTCTATATGATATAGGATGTCGCAATATAATGGTAGCTGGTCTTCCTCCGCTCGGGTGTGGACAGGGACAATATCTTATATTTACATGTTTGGACCCTAAGAATTCAGATTCTCAGACTTATAATATTAAGCTTCAAGAGCTATTACCTCAAATTCAGGCAACACTTCCAGGCAGTAAACTTGTTTATGCAGATATATTTACCCCATTTGTGGACATGGTTACTAACCCAGTAAAGTATGGTAAGCGGAGCTATCTCATATAAATTCAACGAAGTTTTGTACTTTTTTATTTTTGAACTTTTTGAGGCTACTGATATGCGCGACTAACGGTCTCTACGTACATCGACTTCTAGTAACTATTTTGTAACATGACTAACCAGTATATTTTTGTGTTTGCAACAGGATTTTTGGTGACCACCAAAGGATGCTGTGGGACTGGAACTTTTGAAACGGGTCCACTTTGTAGTCCTTTGACTCCTGTATGTTCAAACCCTGCCCAGTATGTGTTTTGGGATTCAATTCATCCAACTCAAACAGCTGCTGGTTACATAAGTCAGTACCTGCAAACCAATGCTCTCTCTCAGTTTTAGGTGCTAGTTTGAGAGAAATTATAATGGGTTATAATGAAAAGTAACAGTAGGTCACACAGAGTGCATGGCTAATTAATTAGTAGATAGTTGTTGTGAACGTATCGTTAAAATTAGTGTTGAATTTTAACTTCAAATTATAAATTCTATCAATCAAGAAAATCATGGCTTCCCAGTTTCGACGAATGGTCGCAAGTTCACAATCTCGGTTTTAGTTTTTCAAGATGTACAACAATTTTTCGATTAGTCTTGTATAATATGAAGTATCAGTTCTAGTTATTTGTCGAAGAAATCATGTTCCCTCATATAAACGTTAACTTATTCCTAGATACGTGATCACAACCATTGTCTCACCTTCCGGCCTAAGTGCAACAACAACTTGATGACGTTTTAGACCCTGCCGATAATAACCTCGAGTTATGTTATGTAGCGCAACTCGTGTTTTAACATCATTTTATGTGTAGGTTTAATTAAATGTAATAAAATCACATTAAATTGAACTTATCATTTAATGTTACATAGTGCCTTGGGCCACGTAGCGCTGTTCATTAAGCTCACTACAAGTATGAAATACCATGTAACTCCTTGAGTTTCAGGCTTTCAGAAATGTTGGTATAGTTTATATTGTTAGGGTTAAGAACATAGTTATTAAATCTGGCTGGTCAATCAGTATGGTACAATCATAATTCATTCTGTCATTGATAAACGCACAAATTAAAAAAATTAATCAAGATATAATCTATTATATATTAAAGTTAGGTTTGGTATTATTGTATTGCATAAAGAATCAACTATAAGAAGAATCAGTTAATTGTTCCATAAATCATTCTTTTGTATTATTATTATTCTTTGTTAGTATTGTAAAGTTTATGTATTTATCAAATATTTCTATAAGATAATGTATTCAATATAGTAATTTAAAACAAAAATTGATATCCTTTAAATCTCATATTTTTTAATATTACAAAATAATAGCATAATCATAGATTAGAATAATATTCAATTAAATTACTTTATTGTTGGAATACTAATAAATCCAGAACATAAAATGAATTACTTTAATTAGTTATTATTTGCTGCTGCTCGAAATCTTTTGTCACATACTACGCCCTTGTTTGGGCTCCATGTTTTCACGAGAATGTATTTTGAAATAGTAAAAAGTTGGAGAAAGTGTGATTAAAAAATAAGAAAAAAAACTTCGATTTACGTATAAAATTATTTTATAGGAAAATGTGTTATTGAAATTGAATTTTTATAAAAATGGAGCCCAAACATAGACATGTTCTTTAGTAATTGCTTTTTGGAGTATATCATACACCTAAAAGAGCTGTGTAAATTGTTTGACAATCAGAAATTGGACTCAAATAAATCTCAAACATAAGTGACACATGAGTTGAGAATTATTTTATAGACAATTTAATTCAAATCATAATTGAATTTTTTCAATATTTCCCCTTACATGTCATTAATAATTTAATATAATGATTGAGGAAAAGGATTAGCCATCTGTTTTTTCATGTCATAAAATCTACAAATATAGATCTAGATAATACTTAGGGCGGTAGTTGTGGTCGGAATTAAATATTCACATTTATCATCCCGTTTAACTAATAAATTACTTTTTACTTTTAAATATGATTTAAATTTTTAAAAAAATAAAAGAAAAAGATTCGATGCAAAAACCCTGTTTCCCATCCTTGCTCCTTTAATCAATCGGAGGGGATTCCCTGCTCCGTTCGAGCAGGGACGTTCCCAATGTGTGTGTGTGTGTGTTTATTGGTCAATGGAGGGAATAGCAAGTTTCCCTTTTTTTTGTTGGTCAATATATAAAATAAATAATTTACTATTTTTTAAGGGGACAAAAAAGTTCTCGCACTTTAGAGTTACTTTTACTTTTAAAATAAGTAATATTTTTACTACATGTATATAAATGTGTTCAGATTTTTGCCATTATATACTATAGTTACTAAGCAAAAAGGCTTGTTTAAACATCAATGGCTTCTACTGTCCTCTTCTTCGTGCTGGGCAGTGCAATTTGGCTGCATCATCCCCAACACAGGCAATGGTTTCGCAAGCCAAAATTCCCAGCCTCTCTTATATTTGGCGATTTGACCATTGATACGGGTAATAATAACTACATACTAACACTATTCAAAGGCAATCATCTAGCATGTGGTGTCGATTTTTCCAGGCCACATTCCAACTGGGAGGTTTTCAAATGGAAAACTCGTACCTGATACCTTAACATCCATGTTAGGCATCAAGGAAACTGTCCCTCCATTCCTGCAGCCAAACATATCAGATGCTGAACTACTTACTGGAGACAGCTTTTGCTAGGTCCCAGTCAAAGCCAAAAGTATTGAAAATAATTCTTTCTTTGGGTGAAAGAAAACCACAATTGATTTAATAAATTTTCCTTGCCTTTCATTCCTGTTCGTTCCACATATATAGGCAAGAGATACAACAACTAACCAGCAGTTCCTAANTGAACTACTTACTGGAGACAGCTTTGCTTCAGCAGGATTGGGATATGATGAGCTTACAGCAGCTATTTCTCATGTAATCCCATGTCGAAGCAGCCAGGATTGTGCAGAGGTTTGAGAGAATTAATGGTGAAACAGAGGGTCAAAGAGTAGTTGCTAATGCTTTGGTTATTGTTAGTGCTGGACCTAATGAATTCATTTTTAACTACTATGACATATCCACGAGGAGGCTCTACTTCGACATCACACAGTACCAAAGCTTCCTGTTAAATAAGCTGCAGAACCTTGTTAAGGTCTAATCTCTCTCTTTCTCTCACACACATTCACATGTTATGCTATACTGTCCAAAGCCTGCGATAAATGTGTTCTCACAACAGTATTTTTGTCTCAAACTACTTCTGCCCTGTCTTGTGGAGCCATACTTGAGGTTTCTTCGTGCATGTGATTATGTTTCTTTTTGTAGTGTGTCAACAACAAATATGTGGTTAAAAAATTGGTAAAAGTTGGTGGATGCTAAAGAATATGTTGGAATTTGGGTATGACCCGAATTCTTTTGTTGAAGTGTTTGAAGAATTCCAATTGAAGTGCACGTCATGAAGAA